>VFXL01000540.1:0-80001 GCA_009761765.1 Phenacoccus solenopsis | reverse complement strand
GCGGTAAAATTACATAGTACCTAGAAAACGTAACCTCGTGAGTAATTCTGATATGAAGTCGGGTTTTGGAAATTCCATTAAATGTTGCGAAACACCGACGTCATTTGCGTCGCTATTTCGTATATTATAGGTACTGTTATTACTTGTCGTATGGAAAGGTGAATCGATGGTAGAATATCGTTCGGTTCATTCGACGTCATCTTGTAAATGCGTGAAAGGTGAATCCGAATGAATTTGAATTGAGCCACTCAAATGTGTACAACAAAAACGATTGCTACGGTTCAAGTATATACAGCGTTTTACAAGTATGGTATACGAATACGATTTACTTGCATGCGGGTTTTGAAAACGGTATTCGTATTGATGTCGACAGCACAGAGGATACGTCGAGTGATTTTTTTTCTACATATTTTGTTGGCAAGTATGGGAAGATGGACCCGTCTTTATTATATATTTCGCGGTTTAACATTCGATGGTATACTCGATATTGATTTTATTCACATTTTTCATATCGATTAACATTGGGATACATAAGACGAATAACTTTCTATAAGAATGACTCTTTTGAAAATGAATTTGAACATATTTTATGTAGTCAAATTAATGTTCTGCACTACTTGAGCCAAGAAAATATTCGATATTTTTAAATTGAAATTTAATTGTGAGTTGTAAAAATGATTTAAATTTTACTGAGCACCAATCATAGAACTTGCACGGTGGTAAATTAACTACCATCAAATTTCATCCAAACAAATCGCAACAACGTATAACGAGAACATTAAAAAAATGCATAAAACTTGGTTATATACGTATTTAATCATTAATAAAGTTAGCTGTAAAAATATGCAATAGCTGCAGGGAAATGCGGATGCGACTAACTTTATTATAAGTTTGCAAACGCTTTGACGTTCGCCATTCGCCATTCGTTTGTGTTCTCAACAATTTAAAATCCTCTTTCACTTATCGTCCTCACCAAGCGCGCTTTTATAGTATGTCCTCGTGTAAAGAATATCCGCTTTCGTTTTATGCTTTGGCTTTCATTTGAAGCGGTGTAAAAAAAATAAAGGTAATGCGGAAGCGTTGCCAGGCGCGTTAGCTTGAAAGCTGTTTTAAATCAGTTAGAAGCTTTTATCAACGTATGCATATATTTTTCCGTTTATATTTGACGTAAGTTGGGTAAATTTTCTGGTACGAGACGATTTTTTTACGCGTATTTGGGAGAAAGAATTTTTTAAAGATTGCTAAAAATGTTACAAATTGTATCTGATATGATTTTTAATGATTTTAAAATGCTCTTGGCATTCTGGACATTTGAAGAGAGACGATCGTTATCATGCTTATTTTTTATTTAATTGTTGGTAGTAATCTATCGAACAGCATATTAAAATTATGATAAGTAGTCGCGATCGTGTCAAATCAGTTTTTTGAAATTTTTTCGATTGCAATAACCTACACGAGAAAATTATTTTAATAATAAGTTAATCTACATTAAATTTACTTACAAATTCTGTTAGATAATTTTTTCCCCTATCGTCCACCTTTCATTTGTAAAATGACTTTCAAGATAATTCATTTCGTAAAATGACCCATTGTTTAGAAATCAATAAGTTTCCTCCATTCTCATTTTTAAGTTTTACTGATACTCGTAAGGACCAGTACTATAGAAAATTAGCCTCATAATAAATTAATCTACGTCAAATTACTTGTAAATTTCTCTATCACCTACTGTTCATGTGTGAAATGATTTTCAAGAGGACTCACTTATAGTGAAATGACTCGGTTATAGGACAAACATGAAAAAAACAGTCCCATGCAAAAATATATAATGTGCACTTAATTTCGCGCAAAAATGTTGGATCAAATTTTTTTATTGCTCATTATTGGTTTGTACAATGACCTTGAAAATGACTCATTCAAAAAATTACGATTCTAGAATTGTTAAGATTTTTATTCAACTAAACGCAGTGACTGAAAACAAATCAATAAGCTTATCTAGTGTGTAGAAGTAGTGTATATCCGCGATGGTTTTTTGGGTGAAGGGGGAGAAAGAATTTGATTAAAAATATTATTGCATTTTACATTAAATGATAAAATTTTCATTTTCTCGATCCTATAGTATTCGAAAAATAAGATAAAAACAAACAATAAAAAAAGAAACGAAATTGATAAGAAATGATTGTAAAAACAATAACAAACTTAAAATATACATTTATTTCTCAGAGACCTTATATCCTAACTGGACTCCTTTTCTTCGAAAATTGAAAATGAAAGAAAAATTTAATTTGCACTGCATAATTAAGTATAATCATTACAACCGTGCCTCTAGCCATAGCTGCTGTACACGGCACGTAAAAAAAAATTAATACTTTTCCAAATAATCTTATCTTATAATTTTTCTTATTTTTTTTCTCTTATTGAACATCCCCTTATTTTCTTTTCAGTTTCGTCGTCTCTGTCTTGATTTTGATACAAATCTGAAACAACTCAAATGTTTAATATTTCTTGAGATGTTATTCATTTTGAACAAGTTTCAAATCCTCAAAGTATACTGAAGCTACTTTCTGCTGACACAGAAGTGGCAAAGATGACAGACAACTGCCTTAAAAACTGATAGAAAATTGGGAAACAAAACATCTTAATTCGCTAAAAATTATGTTTATTTTATTTTACGTTGGCATTAACTGGCGATGGATATCCAAGTGATTAAACATTTTGTTACGTTGCCAAAAAAATTTCAATTTGAAAGAATATGGTGAGAGGCGGGAGTAGATAGAAATTACCAGTGAATCTCAGCTTTTGCCATCTTCGATTAAATGTAACACATTCACATTTTGAATCATTATAATTCATATATTCGTAAGAAAATACTGTTCGGTATTTTTAAACAAATTTTCATTCACTTTCGTAAGTCTTTCCTTAGAGCTAATAGCAGTCACATAAAAGAAGTACCTAGGTACCTTCACGAAAATTCAGTGAATCTCTTTCAAAGCTAATTACTTGCTCCTCATAAAAAAAAAATTCTATGGTCAAAGTTGGTAGGCATGAATACTTCTGGTTTATTTACACAATAACAAATGATATTTTAGATATTTTGCAAACCACATAAAATTAAGTGTATGCAGGATCTTTAAATGTTTAATCCGATTTATATTAAACACTATGTAAGTATTTAAAATTGGCTAATTAATGCAATTCTTTACTGGGGTTCGATAATGGGTCAAAAATGGACACAATAAGAGGAATGATATTACGTCCAGACTTCATATTATCAGAGCATCGAAACTGTCGCTAATTGTTTTTCCTTCCTTAGTTCTCTCAGGCTTATTTACGCTTGAATTTAATAAACCAACTCGGAATACGGTTTTCGCTCGATCGATTTAACCTAATTACGTGTTTTCGTGAAATTAATTAATTTATTTAAAACTTCGGAACGCGCGATAAAGAGCAACCCTTTTGAAATGATACCCCATTTAATCGTATTAATAGGTCGACGATATTCGTGATAAATTAAAAAAAAAACCTCCAACAGTGAACGTCGAACGATACTGGAAAAAAGTACTTACTATGTCCCAATTTAAATTACATGAGAATGGGGGATGATAGGTTTGAACACGCGTGCATTCGGATATCTGAACCTAGTATTAAATGTCACGATAAAATCGAAAATATTTTACTTAAAAAAATAATGTATGGAAATAATAGTAATAATGGTAATAAAAACACAAACATTGGAAATAGTATTTTGATTATAAATTGTCTTTCGTTTCAGTCTATTAGGGTGCTTTGATAGGTATTTATTTTTTTACCACGAGTCTGTTCGCACGGTTTTTGACTAATGTTGTAATATCGTTCACTTCTTATGCTTATTTGTCTTTTCACTCCAAGCATTTCTGGTATGTATTCATTGTTTTTCAGACCTACTTGATTTCAGAAGGTCCATTGGTGTTGCCGGTGTCGTGAGGATCTTCATATCTTTGTGTTTCAGATCATTCATATTCATATGAGGAATGCTTTACTTAAATTGTTTGAAAATCACTTAAAATTTCTTGAAAAACTTTTTATACAAATACTGAAGAGAATTTTTTTTATTTTTAATTTATTTTAAAATGGCGATTCACTCAAATTTTGAGAGCGACTGGAAGGTGAGCAAATGTCTGAACATTTTTTTCAGTACTTTTGTATGAAAGAGTGAATATGAAAAACACAAATATATCCAAATGTCAGCTTCTAAGTAAATTTGGAGGGGATTTGAAAAACACTTCTTTGATGAAGTTTTGAGTCATGAAACTTCTTAGATCTTACATATCTTCTCATTAAATTGATTTAAAACATTCAAACTTTTCATGTGGGGCTAGTTGAGAATCAAAATATAACCTGGCACTGGAGGGTGTTGCTTGTGGGCATGAAGAGGTTAAAAATAATCATCTACAAATCTGAACAAACTTAAAATACTCATTTCCAGTAGTGCGACCTGCTTCCTTACTTTTTTTTCGTTTTTTAGTAATATTTTATTATAAATGTGTTGATAAGTAGTCTTTAATACTTATTTATTAACAATTAAAATTTTGTTTATGAAATTCTAGATATAAGTATTTTAGATAATTTTGGGAAATAATTGTCATCAGGTTTTCATTTTCTCTCATTTTTTTTTGAAATCTTGGTTTTAAAATCTTATATTTGTAGATGAGGGTTTTCCATGATACTGAATTCGAAATGAATTGAGTTTATCATCTAAACCTCTTTTTTTTGAAAATTCAAATTTATAACTATGTATAATTGTATATGTATGTGTATATAATTCGTCAAGAGTTTTCGATGTCACCAAATGTGACTTGAATCTGATGTCCATTTTTCCGTTTGAGCCTTCCTTTCCCATATTTTCTGGTATTCGATTTTGTTACCATGTACTTAATACTTATAGTATATCTACGCAAATAATGGATTTTGATAATGCTAAATTTATATTGGACTGGTAGCTATAAACATTTTTTAGTATGAATTTTCACAATATTTATTTTCATAATTTTCATTTTGTGAATGGAATCTCTCTATATATTAAAATCAAAATGAAATCGGTTTTGAGATGCGCGCGCATCCTTGTTTTGAATAGCAGGTATACAAAGAAAAAAAGGTTGTAAATTTTAATAAAAGCCTTGTACATGCACAAGAGTAAGTCATAAAATTGTTTTGAGTAGCAGGTATAAAAAGTATAAAGGATAGCAGCTATAGATACAAAAGGAAAAAAAGGTAATAAATTTCAATGAAAGCTTTGTACATAGGCAAGAGTAAGGGTAAAGTTGTAAAATTGTTTAAAATGGCAGGTATACAAAGGTATAAAGGGGCAAGCCCATCCTGAAAGGAATAACTCTTGGTGAGGGTAACAAATAAGAATAAATTGAGTAGTGCAGTTAGGAATGTCGCAGTACTTGTCTGATAAATAACTTTCTTTTCTTCATTTAATTTTTATTGCGAGCCCCGAAGGGGCGAGGAGGCACTAGTAATGTTGAAATTTAAGAAAAGGGTAATCAAGAAAAAAATAAAAAATTATGTTAAAAATTGCCCAGTTCAATACAGATGAATTGGACTAAAAAAATTATGATCATATATTTTTAATTTTTAAATATTTTTTGCACAAAACTAACCCCTGAACTTTTGTTTTGAAGTTCATTCGGCTGCACATTATTCCAGGCTTCATATCTTAACGAAACTATTCTAAAAACTTAACGAGCATATTGTATGCGTGTACAAGGTTGTTACATTTATAAACATAGCAAACCATCACCAAAAAGTTTAGAAGTTATCGTCACAATAAACGAAAAACGTATTTTATCGTATGGATAAGTAGGTTTAAATGAGGTAATTTTCAACTTTTCTGGCGCCATAAAATTAAACTTTCCACCTCTCGGTATCGGCTAATTGTGAAGTTGTAAACGAAGAAGTATAAAGCTATTCGCATTTCTAGTATCTCCCCACTTTCCCATGTAGATGTACAACGTAAAACATAAATTGTCGGGAGATTTTCGATTACTAAATCACGACTAGAAGGTTTTTAAGCGCCAGAAAAAAAGAACTCTACTAATTGTATCGTCGCAAAAACTTTTTATCGCGAAAATTCTTTGCACTTTGGCGTGCAAAAAATAAAAGAAGAGTTAATATAATCGTCGTATTACGGTATTCTGGAATAGGTCGAACCACTCGTTGACTGTGGATTATCATTTTGTTGAGAAATTTTTGCTTTTCTCTTTTGTAATTCGATACTGTTCTGCGCGGTAATTGGAAGCCTTATTAGATGCTCCTTGTTCGGACAACATATTTTTACTTGAATTTTTATTAAAAACTAGAATGCCGATAAACCGGCATTAATGGTGTGCGTGAGTCATTATTTTGAATAATTTTTACGAAAAAAATCAAAAAATGATGTTTTGAAGTGTGGACGCCATGACTGAAAATATCATGTAATTAAAGGCTTTAGCACATTGAACATGGTGAAAATGGCCCTGGTTGGATTTTTAATTTACATGATATTTTTCGATTAACATTCTATATCTGGCTAATTTTAACCGAATGACTTGAAATTTGCTATGTTAGATGAGGTACTGAATTAATATACTAGCAATTTTTCTTTAACTTTTTTACTAAAAATTTGACCTTGTAGCGTGTGGTATTCAACATAAAGGGAGGTATTTGAAAAACTTAATCACATAGATAATGTGTAGCTTCGGCTGGCATCGTCACATTAAGATCAGATCCTCTTGACTGCGCACAGAGCAATGAACGTCGTTTTATTTTATTTTCTCGTAGTTTTTAATCGACAGACATAATGTACTGCTACAATTTTTCATCGATCTTAATCTTATAGTTGAGGGTTGCAGGTTTTTTTTTGCTTTTCTTTCATATATTACATAATTTGTGAAAAATAAAATTTCACGAATATAAAAGTGTTTGAACCAAATCGTGAATTTGATTTTTTTTGAAACCACCAAGCACCATCAATGCAACAACCTCGAAAATAATTTTGAAAATGTTAAATCGCTCTTTAAGTTGTCATTTTGAGGGAAAAGCGTCTTATAATTTTGAGAATTTTTTCAAAATTTTTCGAGCTTTCGACACTTGATTCAGCCCATAAAAACCACTTTGAAACGCACTATTATTCCTCACCTTTCGCTTCATACCTGATTTTAAAATAATTGTTCATAAATGTTCATGTTTAATTGTATTTTGTGTGATTTTTGAAGTAAGTTAACTTATTTACAACATTTTGAGGTCGATAACCCCTCTCCTCAGGTTCAATATCATGTATGAAGATGAATTGGGAATATAATATACTTCTCAATTCTAAAAATGATTTGAGTTCATATTACTTACATTTTTACTAATTTGAGGATCTTCAAGCTCTATTCAAATTTTGATAATCCGCCATTTTGGATCCATTTTGATCCAAATTCAAGAGGCTGGTCACCAACTAACCGTACCCAGAAAGTTCGACTTTTCTATGTTGATTTGGGGAGGAGGTATGGAAGATTCCAAAAAATTCATCATCACTCAAAACTTCTTCAAAAAGTCGTTTTTTACTCCAACTCCCCTCAAAATTCACTTACGAAGCTGAAATTTATAGATACGTTAGGGTCCATGACTCACTCTTTTATATGAGATCAAAAACAAAAAATTTGAGCTATTTGCCCTTTCTCCAATCCCCCTCGAATTTTGAATGATCCGCCATTTTGAGATGATCAAAACAAAAGAACTTTTGTCGCACTTTTAGAAAGAGTCTCTCCCCAAGTTTTGAGCTAATATCATGAATATCCACCTGCGCTACTCGTAGGAAAAAATACAGTATGCAATATGCATACCCCAAGAAAGTTGAACATTTGCCAATTTACTATAAATTGCCTGAAAGCAAAGATTTGAAAACCCCATCCTCCTGACCTCCCTTCCCAAATCAGGTAGGTTGGAATAGTTATCGTTTTTGAGTTAGAAACTCAGCTAATAAAATTTAGTATTCATTTTGGTACATGCAGGGCTGTATCCAGAAATAGGAAAATTTAGCGGCCCACCGAGAAATCACATTTTTAACGGCCCACATAGTACTTATTAGCCTAATTTTTTCTTTTATTTTTCAAATTATGGATTTATGGAATTCCTTTTGTTTTTTTTTTCAAAGTTTAGAAATGAAAGTGGCCTAATTTTTACATCATCGGTGCAAATACATCGCGGCCCACCGAGATTTTCTCGGTAACTCGCCTACTGGATCCGACCCTGGGTACATGTACACCAAGGTGGAATGATATGATCAAAATTTTCAGGAAAGCTTGAAAAGCCTCTAGTCGCTCAAAATTGAGAGGAAAGGTTTATCATCTTTGTCTTCAATATGGTAAATTTCAGTTATGGTTTCATATTACTTAAAAGTTCAAATTAAGAACGTATATTCCAGTTTCACTTCCCCGAGTGAATATGGAGGGTAGTAGGAGCAAAGACAGCTTTTGGAAGGGAAATCGCCATGTCAGTAAATTTCATAAATCATTCATATCTTCTCGCCAAATGTGCTTGGAAAGGTCAAACTTTTTATGTAGGCTTAGTTGGGAACAAGAATATGATCTTTGGAATTTATGTCAAAGTACATCTAAAAATTGTGGATAATCAAAATTTGAAGAAGGTTTTGAAATGCCTCAAATAGCTTTAATAATGGTTCACATTGCGTTTACACAGAAACATTTCTATTTTCACAAATTTCTCGAAAACGACGGCATTTGTGTAATTTTTTGTTGGAACAGGTTTTAAAGATAATTTAATTCACTTTAAGTTTAGTTCTGATAAAAAATTATGTATCTGCCATCGTTTTCAAGATATTTTTAATATAGTAGAACGCTTCCATATAAACTCCATGTAAAAATTATTTTCTACGCCGTTTTCAAGTTGCCCCTTCTTCACTCTTAGTTCCTCGTTTCAGTTCCGAATACCACATTTCAAATCTGCTTTCCCAAATGATATTGGAGGAGATAGGTGGGACTTTCCGACCTTACTACAAGGTGTTAGTGTAACAGATTAATAGCATATTATCTGCTAATCTCAACATGACCCTATAAAAACTCAGCTTCAATAATGCAACCTGACTGCTTACAGTTTTCTCTCTCTCTCTGTTATATTTAAATACCACGCACGTTTTAAAAGTTTTCGAAGCGTATAAGGTAAAGCTCGCGTGAAAATCTGGTCCGGCTGGTCGGACTGAGTAAAATTTAATCTAATTTCGATAAGCAATCGGCGCGCCGGAGGCGATTAAATGTAGTGAAAAATGAACGAATGTTTCGGGTGTGGATACATAGTACGATTGATTAAATATTCTAGTCACGGAACGCGATATAAATATATTTGAAAGCGGCGCTGAAATGCCTCCGATGATATTATATCAGCCAGCGGAAAAATTTCCATTTCGTTAATATCGTAAAAACTGCTTTTGTTGGGTAATATTTCCTGACGTTTATATTCTATATGCAAGCGGTTTTTTGAGAGAATAGGAATGAGAACATTTTAAATTAAATTTTATATTTGAGGTCGTTAAATTTGATAGAATATGGGAATGCGTGGCGGCGATGGTATTTTTTATAGGCTGCCGCATTTTCGCGTTCTGATTCGCGGCTCGGTGAAAATTCGAAATTTCCGCGACGATCGGTGTCAACGGGAGCGATAAAAAATAAATTATTTGAATGACGAAATCGTCCGACTTGTAGTTCGTTTTTTCGTGGTATTTAATTTATAGTATCGAGTGGCGTCCCGAGTGAATTTTTTTTTTCGATGATATACGGTCGAATTTGGTTGAAAATTCAAATACACTGTTGGGAATCGCTTTTGAAATGAAAGTCCTAATCCGTGTGCGAATTAATTCGTAATTAAGAAAAGTAGTTATTTGTTGGTACTTTAGAATTTAGAGATTAAAAAGTTTATAAATTTGACACGCGAGTTTCGAAGAGCGCGATCCCTCGAAACGGTTAACTTTGCCTAGTACTTAGCAGTACCGAAGGGGTTAGTTGCAAAGCTGAATTATTTTAATGTGAAGTTACAACTATTCTCAACGTTCCTTAAAATATGTTAGGTTATAACCGAAATTCCTGATTTCCAAAAGTTGTTAAGAAAAATTCCAACGCAAAAGATTTAAAGCTGGGCGTTACAACATACAACTCCTTAATCTTTGTTAAGAATACCTGTAAACTGAACTCAAAGGTAAGGAGAAATGGTTGCAAACAGGGTCGAACATGAAGATCATTAATAAAGTAAACCATTAGCGTTTTTTCGTCTCCTCAGATTTTTCTTAGGTTTCGGCCGAAATTAATAATGAAAAACGACGCCAGACGCTTTTTAATTTTCCATTGATTAATGTGTATCATCGACGTTACGGCCGTCCGTCTTTAATTATCATGTCACTGGGCGGATATGTTTCCTTTACTTTTATCGCTAGAGTTCTTCGATTCGCCGAACCACCGACGTAGAGGTATTTTAAAGAATTAATTCTACAGTTGCGGTTTTCATTTTAACGCCATTCGTGTATAAAGACACGCATCGCTTTTGCTTTTATCAAAACATTGTCATTTTTTTTTATCAAAAACACTATCTCGTCAAATACGGCGAAAGGAAAATACTTCACGTATACGATAAATATAGTAGAAACGGTATTAGAAAGGAGCCGAGAAATATTTACAATATGTTTTGGGAATTCTCTAACGAAAGCGAGCATTTTCCTTCCGACAAATACGATAGAACTGTCGGAATATTCTTGGCTCGATTGTTCTTTTTTTTTCTTCGTCGTATGCGTTTGTTTGATTTTTTTCTTCGGTGTGCGCTTATTTGGCGATATTGAATTTACAGTTTTTCGTAGCAATATGGTTGTTTTGGCGATCGAGTAAACGATGAAATTTCAGTACAAAATGAAATGTATTTTTTGATATTGTGAGGTAACCGTTTTTTTTCTTGGTTAACGAGATCACTTTCGTGAGAAATTTCAAAATTCATTATTCTTGTACATAAATACTTTTGTACGAAAGCTATTGGAGCAACTATAACTGCGCTCTTTGGGTGGCTATGGGAGTGAAGTTTGATATAATTGATTTTCGAAAAAATTCAAACTTTATTTCAAAAATATTGTCAAGAAGGAACGAAGAAATAAAAAACTCGTGTAATTCTTCGTACAGAATATCCCAATTCTAATACACAGGAAATTCAAACTGGAAATCCTCTTGGAAATCAGACAAATCCCGAGCAATTGGAAAATCCATCTTACTTTGATAGGTTCGCCCCTCTTCAAAAAGAGACCAATCCAGTCTCATCAAAATGGAGTGTTTGAACATATTGGATGGACTGAAAAATATAAGAAAGTTATATTCAGGTATACTTGAGATCTCGTTAGTGCTCTAAAAAAACTCTTAAGGAAAATTCATCATCCAAACATCCGAAGGTTTTCGAATGGTCCAAGTTCAAATTTACTCAGACTAATAGAACGAGTGGAAACTTTACACAAAAATTAGCAGCTTCGATTTATACGTATAAGAGAATATTAGTTTTCAAAGTTGTCTGGAAATTCTTTAGGTATAGTTCAGTATAGGAAACCACGAAATTTTCTCAAGAAAAATCCCTTTGATCCAATCGTAATTTCTAGAAAATTTCTATGAAAGCTTCAAAACTCAACTTCCGTAACAGAATTTTTTACTCGCCCAGTCGTTATTTTGTTCATTTTTTTTCTTAGCTATTTGAAAGTCGATAAAGGGAGCTTCTCAGGTTTTTATAATTCAGGGCATTGGCAAAAATATAGCAAATGTCAAATTTTTTACTTGACATATTCCTTCATTTTTTTTCTCATCGTAGCACGAAGAGGTATGAATGAAAATTGGTCACTTAGGTAAGAGGTTCTCCACATGACTATATTCCAGCCATTTTTCAGATTTTTGATCGAACTCGAAAATTCAGAACGGCTGATCGTTCAAATTATGAGGGGAGGTGAGGAGGTTGAAAAATCTTTTTATTTTTCCATCATGATCTCATATGATAAAAATGGCTTTTTGATGAAGTTTTATTTTTTATCTCTCCTCACTAGTGTCATATTGCTCTAAACGCGTGGAGCGGAAAAATTTCAGAGCGGCGTATATTTTTTTTTGGGGGGGGGGCAGCAAGTTGAGTTTTTTTTTTCTAAATTAAATTAATTTATTATTATTATTATTATTATGTTGTTATTCTTTTTTTGGAAAACGAAATATATTATCATTGTTTAAAATTTTGAGAACAGTAAGACCTTGAGCCGGCGCTGTTCCTTAGCAAACGAACCTTGAAAGTTTATACTTTGTGTACATAATTATTTTGTAGGTCACAATATGGCATCTTAAATAGTTTAAGACCTTTGAGTCATTAACATTGATAAATATTATATTCAAATAGTTCAAGAAAGGAAAGGGAGAGGGGACAGATTGCTCCCTGAGTGTGGGTTTTTGAAAGGGTTTGAAGATTAAAATCATGGATTTTAAAACTTTAACCAATTTCAATTAAATTCTTTTTTTTTAATGTTCAACAAAGACTGAAAAATATTTTTGCCTTGGCACCGATTCTGGCTCTCCCTAGCATTGCGAGAAGTATAACATTGAAATTGATAGGCATAAATAAAAAGTCGAAAAATTTAGGTTTTAATTCAGTATGATGGAATAGTCAAATTACTAACATATTATTATGAATGTGGAGGGAAGTTTAAGCGAAAATGGCATTCGATGGAAAATGAGGTCTTGAAATCACGAGAATCTTCCTTATCTTTTCACGAAATGCACATAAAAAACTCAAATTTCGAATATAAGGTTAAGGAATCATTCATTTAATATCATAATTTAAAAAATTTATTAGACTAAAAATTAATATTCCAAAAAATGTTAAATTTATAAAATAAAAACTTAATCCAATTAAAGAGTGATATGGGCACTTAGGCTTAGTTCTAAATGAATCCGAAATTATTGATGATTCAAAATTTGAGAAAAGCTTGAAAGGTCTCAAATAACTCAAATTTAATTAGTACTCCTATTTTAACCCATAAGAATAAGATTCATCTAATGTGTGCTGAGTCTAGTACAGTAAACACTCGATCTGCTGAGGCATGGTGTGAGGAGTTTGAAGAAATTTAATTTTTAATTTTTTTTTTGCATTTTCGTTTACGAATTTGGATAAATTCATGATTATATGTATAGTATGTGCTTATTAAGAAAATACTCATAGAGGTTAACTCAATTATTGAAGCACTGAAGGGAGAAGGGTAAGAATGAAGAGATTAACAGTATCTAATCTTCTACACAGTTTGAGCGTGTTTATATAATATACTCGGCTTCAGTAAGGATGCATGGCTGTTTACTATTTTTCAATGTAATAGGCAATATTAAAACAAAGTAGTTCTCCAACTTTTACTCATTTTTTTAGAATTTTACTTATAGTCGCCAGTGAGACTATCTTGAGAAGAATCGACGCTTTTCACTACGTAAAAAATGAGATATGATTGACATGTCTTCGAGATTGTCGGGATTGATTCTAATGTCCTTTGCTTTCACGTTACGCGGCATCCATTGTAAACCCACACATTTGATAAAAAAAAGGAAAATGATTCTATATCATTGTCAATGACTAAAAGCTTAATGCTCCAGATACGACAAAAAAATCTTTAGCAAACGTAAACTGATACCGATAAGGTGAACGGGATATTAGAGCTGTATGAATCTATCAAAAGTCGAATGAAAATGTCTAATCAATTTTCGCCATTCTCCAGGGTCCTATTTCGATAAGTTCGATTTGGCTGAAGAAAATTATAGTATAATCTGGTCCATTACACTGGAAACGCTATTAACTGAAGGGTTGAGCTTCAGTTTACCTATTGTTAAGCGGTAAGGCTATACGGTCGATATATCGGCAGAGAATAGCCATTAAATAAAAATTCTACTTGGTACTTCCGATTTGATTTTCACGGCTTGATGAACAGTAACAAAGTTTACGTTTTGTTCGAAAACTTTTGCCACCTTAAAATGATGAATGTATGGTATGGAGTTGGTATTTTTCTGCTGTGAAATCTTCTCCCACCCCGTTTACGTTGGTGTTCGCAATCGGTCGTTTGTTTATACGATACGATGAAAAATAGAAGCGATGAAATGTTTAGATAAATTGTAAAAAAATCTCACGATCCGGCGTTCCGTGTTCCAATATACGTTTCAGCACGAACGCTAAATTATAAAAGATTTATGTGGTAATACGAAGACGAATTTGTCGGAAATTTCTTCTTCGTTTGGCGTTTACAGAGCTTTGCAAGAGTTTGTTATATTTGCGTAGAATTATTTATTAATTTTTGGATACCAAGAGGCTCTACGTTTCCGCTATATTTTCTCGTTCTAGAGGTTGAGAGAAATTGATAGAAGCCTCCAACGTATTTAAATGCCGTTCGTGAATTTTCCGCATTATTCGGCGACGATACGATTATTAAGCCGGAGTTTACGGGTATTTGGGTACACAAGAGTGTAAACTATGATATACGTAAATGTGTATCGGATGAATTTACGTCTATCGACATTCTTACGGTGGTATTTGTATTCGGTTAATTAATACTCGTAGTATAGCTATTCGGGAATAATGAATGGAATTTGTAATCGCTGTCGATTTCAAGAAATCGGTATGCATTTGAATAGCTGTGGGTATTCATCTACGCGTAAGTAGGGTACGTGATAATGTGATATCCTACTATAGGGATAATTGAAATCGAATCATCACTTTATGTTAAAACCATATTTCCATACTCTTTCGTGAGCGTTTGACGTTCGAAATTTTTTTTTTCAGGTTTGTAAAAGACTGAGGTGCCTTCTACTCTGTTGAGAGTGAAGAAGTCTATATGTATGTAAAATGAGAGAGTAGCGAAAAGGACGAAATCACATCGTTTTTTTTCTACTTACCGACGTATCGCAATTTTATTTCTTGCTGGTTCCATGATTTTTTTCTTCAATGTATTTTTGAATTTCAAAGGAGAAAAATCACGTTGCGAACATATTCTTGAATAATTAAATACACGTATATGACGAACACCTGATTATTATTTTAATAGGTATGGATAAACGCAAGATTTTTTTTGAATATTTCATGATCAAAATTCTTATACTGTATAAAAACGCATGTCATACATGCATAATACGCGTAAAAATTTTTCAGACGAATTAGTAATAATTTGAAATATTGAAAATAAAATATCCGTATAACGAAAGTCTGCTTATTTGAAAAGAATTACTGGTATCTTATTATTTACTCACGTTTACGTATACCTAATTATTTTTTACCCTTTTCATCGAGATATAGAGCACTCAGCAGTCTCATTTTACCATGATATATTTCCATGCTTTAGAGAATGAACGCTAATAAAAAACCTTCTATTTAAAAGCGGAATGCCAAAGACAGTTCCATTTAATTTACGCAACAGAGCGCCATCGTTGTGTAAAGATAGTCTGGTTCTTTGTGCGAATTTATTTTTAATGTAGTTGCGCATAGAAGCTTTTTCCTATAGCGAGTACCCAAGGTATTCGGAAATACCGTCTTGTATTTTCGTTTTGTTTTTCATTTTATTTAATTCTCGTTTTTAATTCGTTTAACGAAGCGTCTCAGAAATTAATAACTTATCGCGAATTCTAATTAACTAAATTACCGAAACTAGTAATTTGGTGATTCATTTTTTTCTTCATTGATGCAGAAGGAAATTTAGAATTAATTTTTCAAGCATATTTAGTGTACTATTATTTCTTATTTTCTTTATAAATCCATTTTTGCTTGAAGTGGTGTTTGAAAAATTAAACAAAAAAAATAAGCATAATGCCTCAGTACGAAAACTGAGTTTTTAATTTGCACAGGGTAAAACCGGCTACTGATAACGTTTTGTATACATATTTTTCATGTGCTTGATTTAAAAAAAAAAAAAAAACATGGACGACCTCATTAGGTTACCTACAGCGTGTGATTTATGATAGTGAAATTTCGAAAGCTCTATGTAGTATTTTTTTCAGTTTTTAATATAAAATTTTTCAGACATTCTTACTTTTGTTACCTAGTTCTTTTGTCTTTCGTATCTTTTGAATAATTTTTTTTTATGCTATTGTGGTCTTTTCTGGCTTTAAAAAAAATACCTAGATTCAGATACCTACCTCTGATACTTATTTCCTGAAGAGTTACTCACAACAAAGGTTCGTTTCAGTTTAAAAATACATTCTGAAAAATATTAGTAATTTTCTTTCACACTTAGGGTACTCTTTCAGAAATATTTTGTTGGAATGTTTGTCAAATGCGGAGTATTCAGTTTCGATTATATCCTCTGCTTATTCTTAGTAGGTCTAGGAAGTTAAACACATTTGTAGAAGTCTGTCTGCACAAAAATTGGAAGGAAGTCATTTGTGATAATTTGAAAAAATATTTTTTGTTTATGATAATTTACAACTTCGAACATCTGTATTTAGCGAACTTTATATAAAAAGAATAGATATTATTTTTCTACCAACATGTAGCCCATATGATGTAGTTTTACTACGTAAAAAAATAGTGAAAACTCAAAAAAAGAAAAAAATGAAGAATTGTGTTGAATTTTTTAGTTTTTTATAAATATTGTTGATTGATGAATAAGTAAAAATATTTTTTGAACTAGTATATCTTGGCCCCTTCAAATTCTTGAATAGGCATACCATCATCACAAATATTTGTATAACTTGAATAGCCTTACTTGTCCTGTGTAGATGATGCTATCGAAATAGAACAACCTGTATAGTCCCAACATTTTTTGGTTATCATTAATTTTTAATAATAATTAACAAAAATTCTTGCTCAAATGACCTAATATTTTGATCTGAAATTTTTGTTAAATCATTTATTTGCCAATAAAAGGAATAAAAATTTCAGGGTAATACATATTTCCAATTTCTTAAAATTTTGATTTTGATCATTCTACTCTAGATGAAATACACTATTCTTATGTTTTAATATGAATTTTATTTTTCAATGAAAAATTATGCATTTTTATTCCTGCATAATTATATTGTATGTGAAATGTAGATGGTTTATTTATGTACAAAAAACTTGGTGAAAATTTATTTTAAAAAATGTTCGAAAGATTTGTAATGATTTTGTTTTTAATCTTAAATAATTTTTTTTTTATTGAAGACATTTCTTTTCTATTTTTGAGATGTAAATTTCTTATTTCTTTTTTGACATTTTGTAATTAATAAGTATTAAAAAGTTATAAAATACTTTAACAATACAAAAAACATTTTGTAAGTTTTGATTTTTGTATCACATGTTGAAGAGAAAACAAAAATTTGAATTTTTAATTCTTGGGTTGCGATTTCTCTTTTAAGCCGCTATGGAGGTCTTTTTAAGGTGGAGGGGGGAGAGAATCCATGGTTCAGAAATATTAGAGTATGAAAAGGCTGAAAATTTAATTTAACCCAAGAATAAAAAATCTATAAATCCGACATTCCGATGAAGTTGGTTGTCTATGAACTCACCTATCCACTTATGCTCTTAGTCAGCAGTTTTCCACTTCCTTCTTTTCAGTAATATTACATTATCGTTCGAAGAGATGTTTTGTTTAGCTCGTAGCTTCCTATATGCGAACATATATGTAAACTGAAAATGTAGCATAAATTTTGGGATCAAACTGTCCACGTGAAAGGTATAGTGGTAAATTTCAAAGTTTGGAAATCGACGATGTTTCCGTATCTGGTATAAGGGAGGTATTCGCAAAATGGAGCTTTTAAGCAAATACCTCAGCTCGAATTCTATGCAGAAACGTGGAATAAATCTTTTGTAGGCTGAAGGAATTTAATTCTCTATTTCTATCGCGATCGTATTTTTTCTACGAAGTTTAGGTGTGATTTTAGGAACAACTAGTTTTACATTCGAGAATCGTCGAAGGTCTCGTAAAGTAAATTGTGACCCTAGAATGGAAACTGAACCTAAAAATCTTCGCTTTAATGAGATTTTCTTGCAGTAAAACTTTTAAGCCTTACTTGACCGGTCATCTCGAATTTTAGATTTCCAAGATGGCCTCATTTGATTGTACGCGAGTAGAATTCCTAATCGAATTCATCCAGCGAGTTCGAGGTTTACAAAAACTACGCTAAAATTTGTAACTTATTCATTGTTATCCCCTGCTATCGCTTCGAGCGCTCATTTATTGCCAGATGACGATAATGAATCGTTATATTCGCACCTGGTGACGATTTCTTCGCCATACAACCGTTACCACGAAATTTTCATAACGCTTTTAATATCGAGGAGCCTAATGGAAAAATAAATTATACAGATTAGCCAGATGGAAATAATTTTTTTCCTTTTGCTTCAGTGTTCTCCATTCGTTGATTTTAAACGTACACGTATATTATTTTTAAAAACAGGATCATTCGAAATTATGTACTAGGGAATCTCACCATCTGTATTTATTTTTATGCTCGAGGAGTAACTAGATAGGATTTCCTCAATATACATGAATTATTCTCATCAATACTTACTTTATGAGATTCTTAGTCGTTTCAAGTAATACAGATATTTTTCAACTGGTTTTCCCCGCTCAGGGGATGGAAGAAATGATTTACATACTTATTTTTCTCTTCTCAATTATTTAGGTACGTTGCTAACATTGACCAATATCCATTGTATTTATAGTTCCATTTTATTTGCATTTTTCTGGATTACGTAATCAAAGGATAGTTTATGAAATAATTGTTTAGTTCTGTTCTATTTCATGTTCATTCTTTTCAAAGCGAATTCTTGTTATTATTTTGATCATTTTTGATTTGTTATGCATGTTCTATTATTGTTCTGTTTAGTATTGATTGTTTTTTCTGCAGTTATTTTTGGGTTGTGTTCTGTTTCATGTTAATTTTATATTTATTGTTCGTTATTTTTTGCTATTATTTAGCTTCGTTTTGTTCCATTTTATTCTAGTTTTGTTCTATTCTGATATTTGTTATTTGTTCAAAAACGTATTTGCTCTCTTCTGTTTCACTATACCATAGATTTGTTGTACTGTTCACCTATTCGTCATTTATTTAGAACTGAGACAAAAGTGTGAGCGATTCTAGAAGAAAACGCTTGAATATTAACAATAATGGAAACATTTTGATTCAAGATGAATGAAAACTAGAACAGCAGAAGGAATTACGTTCTTGAACAAATAACAATTAATGAACAGAACAAATCATATTTTTGAACAAATAACATGAACAGAACAGAATAGAACAGAACGAAACAAAAATTCATTTGTTCGGTTGTTCATATAGTAACTGACTTTAACAAATTAGCAATACTCCTTCCTTTTTAAGGTTTGCACTGAATTGGTAGTTTAATTTTTGGATTTGTGTTTAAATACAAAAAATATCATTATTCATTATTCTTTAAAAATTTGTTTATTTATTTACTTTTTTTACATGATTATCGTATCTAGCGACCACCAAATTAATTAACAATCTTAGACTCGTTATAATTGTTTAACAACTTATTTTCAATTTTTTAGTTATTGGGTTGTGTGAAAAAGTATTCGTTATTCGTTATTGTTCAATATTATCTTTATTTTTTTTATGAACACAATTTTTTTCGTATAAAACAGCTAATTTTAATTAAAAAAATTGCAAAACAAAGAATAAAACAATACAAATGAAAGAACAGAACAAATACAAAACATATGAGAACATAAAAAAAACGGAACAAAACAAAAAGGAATAAATAAAAATTAAACAAACCAAAACATAAAGATTCATTGTAAAAAAAGTTATCATTAAATAGAAAAAGAACAAATCAACATTTCGTTTTAACATTCCTGATTTAGAAAGATAATTTGTTCTCTTCTAGTGTTCGTTATTCATTCAGGAAGGTGATTTTTTCTGTTCTGATACTCGTTCGTTATTTGACGTAAATTGTTTCATGGAAAGGGAGTTATTAAGAGATTTCTGTAAAAGATATGCCGTCAACTTGAATGGTAGATTGAATATGAAATCAATTTTTCTGTAATCTTCGAAATTTTGCTTACACGTTGGAAATTTATGGTAATATTCGAACCATCTAATGTTGAAGTAAGTGGAACTAACGGTTTTGAAATACTGTATATATAGGCACCTTCATTTCCGGCGTATTTCAAACGAAGTAGGTACTTTGAAATTATAAGGGTTGTGCGACGGCACTGCACATTAAAAAGTTGGCTGTTACGTTGAAGCTATTAAAATTTTCTACTACAACGTGGTACCATCATAACTAAGGAGAAATTAATACGATACTGGGCGTCGAAAAGTTTTCATTAACCTTTTATCCGAATTTCGGCTGTAGACAGGCGGCGCTGGAAAGAGGGTGAAACTACGTTAAAACAATTCGGTTAACGGGTTATATCCAAAATGAATACCAATAACTGTACCCTGGATGGTTTAACCGATCGTTCGGCATCGTCGGAATAATAGCCATTCTTTATCTTGTAAATCACAAATCTTAATTATTAAAGTTGTGTAAATGTTTTGCAGATGACGGAACCCGAAGCTTATTGAGAAAGTTGCGAAATGATGACGTCAAATACAAATAAAACTTTCACCCAGCTTACGAACAGTTTAACCGTCGTGTCACCTATTGCGATGCCGCATCAGAAGAAAATCATCATATACCCGACAAGTAAGCTTTTCGTAACGACGAGCGAATCGTTTCGTAAGGTTTTCCCGACGTTGAAAATTTTACGGTCCGTATCCACAGGTTGTTCATAACAACGTCGGATGTGAGGGTTATATATCCAAATATTATGTTATTTGCGGCCGACTGAATTATTATCAGGCTGGTTGTGTTATTGAGTAAACTCGTGATGGTAGTACTAAATATCGTGCTTCATTCTGCGACGCCGTCATTCTATTCCTCTACAATACCGGTCGTATTTTCAATTTATATCCAACCACCGACGCTTCATTCCTTCCAATTAATTTTTACGTCGTAATTGCAGCCTCGGCTGGTTCTCAGGCGTGGTGTAAAATTAAAAGAGTCTCGTTATGGCGTTCTAATTGACGGCTTTTTTACAATTACCTACGCGCAATATAAGCGTTAACGAGCTGCCTTCGGGTTTCTGAAAATCGAGCTTTTTTGATTCGCGTATTCCAAATAGGTTCGCGAAATAGTTCGCACCTATTATGTTGTACGTGCTGCTTATTTTCTCTTTTCATTGATAACACGAGGTACGCGAGAGCTAATTTCGGGAAATCTCATGCAGTATTAGGTACCGTGATTTTAAATGTGTAAAATTAAGTTACATGCGAGGATTAAATTTAATGCAATTTGTTACTCATTGTACTGCTAACCGCGCTGACCAAGTTGAATATCATTTAACCGATGTTAAGTGAAGTTTGATTCGATGAAGCACATTTTGAAGTGGCGCGCGTGCCGGATATTTTGCAGGTAAATGGAAAAATTGAGTTGAATGTATTTTTTCGATGAATTTTTGGTATTTAAATTGAAAAGAAACCACTTAATACTGAGATTTTCATCATTCCATTTACTGAAAATACGTATAATACTTGAACAACTAAAACTGGCATGTAATTTATAGGGAGCCATCGAAGCCAGTTAAATACACGGAAAAAGTTCATAAATGGTAAAATGTCCAGATTTTTATAATTTTCAGAATATTTTTAGTTAAAAATTACCCAATCAGTTTTCAAACAATTGGTCGACATTTTTCTTAAAATTTCATTAAATTGGACTGGAATTACAGTGTCTAATGGTCAACAGTTGGTACCTGATTTGTGCGGAATTAATTTATTATTCTACTTTAACAAATCGCCAAGTAATTAATACGCTTCAGACAATTGTTTGAATGTAAAATTATTCACCTGCAATTTTCAAAAAAATTATGAAAAAGATGAAAAATTATTTTTTTAGAGATTTTTTTCTCGAATTATCAATTATTTTTCTTTTCAGATATTTTTTATTATTGTTTAAATTTTTGTAATGAACTTTTTGTCATGTTTTAGATTTTTTCTCATTTTTTAAATAATACGAAGAAACCTAAATAATATTTTAATTGTTTTAAAAAATAAAAAATAAAATTCGAAATGTATTGTTTACTACCACCTGCATACCCCACTCATGGAAAAAATAGAACGCATACTACATTTTGTTCCTCAGGAGAAGTGCTTCGTCATCTTCTACCATATACATACTATGGACTTCTAATTCAAATGGTAGAAACTGAATCCAACAACCACAGTAGTTAGATGCGCTGATGCATGCGTAGTTTCAGTTTCCTTATCAACTTACACAGTCATATTAATATGCTTTCTTTGATGTAATTTTAATTATTAAGTATTATTAATGAAATTAAATCAGCAGTTGATGTTGATTTATTTCGATGCGTTTTCATTTACATTCCTGAAACATCACTACGCATGCACGAGCGCATCTATGACGTTGTTATTGTTTGCTTCACTTTGGTGTTCTCGTGTTCGTTTCTGTACGACCATTAGCAGTCCATAGTATATGGTCGAAATTCGTCATTCGGTAGCGTTTGAACCAGAGGTTGCTTGTCAAAAAAAGAAAATAATAAAGTAAAGGTTAGTTTATTTCATTGGCCACCATAATTTTGACGAGCACGTGGTATCTTTGTAACGTTAAGAAATGTATTTTTACGCAGAATTTTGTAGTAGGGTGTGTTGACAAAATATACTTTTTGAGGACATTGCGTAAACTCCTCACAGTAGGTTTGGGGACTTTTTACGTTTTGGGGACTTTTGCCAGGTCCCCAAAACGTTTTAACCACTTTTTCGTGCTCTACGAGTCAAACTGTTCATGAAAAATTTCAGAAAAATCGATTTCGGGCTCAGTCCCCAAAACGTCGGTCTCGTGCAACTTTTTTTTTTGTGTAAGGTATACACAAATTGTTACACCCTACCAGACACCTTGCATACTTTTCCATTACTTTCTGAGGACTTTCATAATTTAGTTGGCAAAATATTCTTTTTGGGTACATTCCAATGCGACGTTGCCACTACTCCTTCAAGTCTTTCCATAAAATCCTCGTTAACGTTTTGAGGACATTTACGTGTGTGTCCTGTACACACACCCAATAGTACCCAAAACGTTAGTGAAAAGTTTAAATACACACACTTAAAAGTACCCAAAACGTTTTTAATGTATTTATATACAAATAACATCAAGGTAAACTTTTCGTGTACTTTTTGAGTACTAACTATAATGTGTGTTTAAACTTATTACCGACGTTTTGAGTACATTTAACATTAAGAAAAACTTTTCGCATACGTTTTGAGTACAATAATGGTTTACACACATTACAACACGTGATAGCCTTTCTAGTGGAGGGGGGATGTGTCTAGACAGCGTTTTGCAATTATCATGGCGTGCGTTTAAACTCAGCGTGTGTATAAACTCATCATGTGTATAAACTCATCACCAACGTTTTGAGTACATTTAACATTAAGATAAACTTTTCGCCCACGTTTTGAGTACAATAATAATTTATACACTTTACACCACGTGATCAACAAAACCACGAAAAAAAGTGAAGAAAACATCCGCATCATCGTCTTATAGGAGAGTTACGATTAAACGCCCTTGGAGCGATGCTGAAAATGAAATCATTAACACATGGTTTGGTTTACATATTAAAAACAGGCAAATATACTTACCACCAAAAGCGTTAGTAGAAAAGTTCATTGCAGAAAACGCCAGCATCTTACAAAATAGGACTTGGTGCAACGTTAAGGACAAAGTTAGGAATACGTTTCCAAAATAAATTTTGAGTTTTTTCGCTTTGCACCATTCTTATAAGTTAGTTGGCAAATTAATTTTTAAAAAGATTTGGTTGCAAAGGATTATTTCACTCGAAAGAATTGTTTTTTTTTTTTTTTAGTTAGCTCATAGAGCATTTCGTTTTTTATCTGTAAGTTAGCTGATACAGCATAAGTTTTCAGGGTGTCTACCAGGTCGCTAAAGTCGCAAAAAAGTTGCAATTTTGATTTTTACTAAAAATCCCCAAAAAGTCCCTAAAAATAGTCCCAACTTTTAATTTTAAAAACTTTTCGTGTTGTATTCAGTTGTAACACTGTACTTTATTCAGTTGTGGTAATAATCAGTAATAATCCGTAAATAAAATCAAAAATTGTCCATTTCAAAGCTTCTTTACAAAAGAATGAAAAAGTGTGAACTTTGTTGGAAAATCCGATTTTGAGAAATTTGGAGGAGGGGGGTTGGGGTTAATGAAAAAAAGGTCGCGAAATAAATTTTGGTAGGCACCCTGCTTCTTTATCCGTATGTTAGTGAAGACATTAGCTGATACAGCATTATTTTTTTTATGCGTTCGTTCGCTGACACAGCATTTTGTTTTTTATCCATACGTATATACTTTCATTCAATAAATTTTATTTGAAAATACAGTTTTATTGATGCGTTTGGTCTAAAACAAATGCGGACATGTTGCGTTTAGACGCATTTTATCAACTTTTATCGCAGTTTTCTACCATTGAAACTCATTTTAGTGTTCTGCCAATGCCACCACTAAATAGTAAATTATGAAAAGTATTATAAAATGGAATAATAAATTTTTAAAGTTTCACTTTATCTATATCAACTGATATAAATTAATTTTATCAAGAATTAAAGTTGCCGAGTAAATTAGAGTAATTTTAATAAAAAGTTAAATAAAGTACATAATTTTGATAATTAACTTTTAGAATGCTTAGGAAATGAAATAATTGAGTTTTTCTTTTTTAATCAAACAAAAAGCAACGAAAGAAATTAATATAGTTCAAGTTTTCTTTTTCGGTAAGAGAATTTGGTACTGAGGGGTGTAAAAATCAGTAAGTCGCACATTATAATCGTATTTATGCACTATCAAGTCTTCTACTACTGCTTATAAATAAATTAGTAAGTTATAAAAAAAAATTATTTTACTTACCTGTTCAAAGACCTTAGTACTCGCTATTTCATCAAATAATTATTAGTATAAAATAGTGGCAACGTCGCATTTAAAGTCCTCAAAAGGTAAACATTAAACTTATTATACACACAAAAAAAGTACTCAAAACGTAAGTGAAAAGTTTACATACACACATGAAAAGTCCCCAAAACGTCAGTGATACATACAGAATGTACACACGACATACACAAGAAAATGTCCTCATAAGACACCTGAAAAGTTTACGAAGAAAAGTGTGTGTAAAGCAAATCTGGTGAAGCGGAAATGTTCAGCTACTCGAAGGTGTGGGATAAAGCTGACGAGCAACTTCCTAAACCTATTAGAAAGGGTAGTTGCAAATGTCCTCAAAACGTCGTTGAAATTTTTGCGTCCTCAAAAAGTATATATTGCAAACAAGGGTGTATGCGTATGTGTATTTTCTTCAGCTTATATGGAGCACGTGGTTTCTTTATGACGTAAAACAAAGTTGGAAACTTGGAGTCAGTGCGAACTGCGAAGTGAGGTTATCTGTATTTTTACATTCTATCCACTTCGGGTGGTTATGTATTGCTTACGCTGCATAAAAAGGTGTGTGGTAGGTGTTTTCTCACCTAGTGTAGGATTTTAGGGTTTCTACATGAAATTACTCACAAATTCTTCCTACTACTTTTCTCAGTAATAATATCATACATGGAAAAATTTGTCGTATACCAAATTAATTTACATTCTATTATATGTTGATTTGTTTAATATTCGTGTTGAATGAAATGTTATTTTAAAATAAAGTGCTGTAATAATTTGAAGTTGAGTTATTGCAGTCTCTAAATTTGAATAACTGAAACTACTTGATTTGACCACAATTGTTTTTCACTTATTGAAATGTTTATTGGAATTTAAATAGATATTTTAATGTTATTGCATTCCTTTCATCATCTAATTTCTAGAGTATACTACTTAAAACTACAAGTCCCAATTTCGTGAAATTCCAAACTATCCTTTCGAATTCAAATTTTCTTAAACTCAGGGACGTACCGAAAGGGGGGAGGGGAGAGCTTCCCCCCCTTGGCTTTTGGAAAGTTGGCAAATTTGGAGTTTTAGCGTAAAGTTGGTAAATTTGACCACTTGTGCAGTATTTAAATTTTTTGAAGACTAACAAGACTGTGCATCATATTTTTTCGTAGAGCAAAAAAAAAAAAAAAGGTCAACAGTTGGTAAAATTTCATGGTATTAGTTGGCAATTTTTGGTTTTCTCCCTCCCCTGAAGAAGGTCTTCGGTACGCCCCTGCTTAAACTATTAAAAATTAGCCAACGATGAACAACTCAATGTAAGAATGATGAAGTCAATTCATTCATTGAATCTTTAAACACAATGCATACGATATCACATAATTTTCATTGAAGCGAATGCGAAGATGTGAAGATACCACAAAACATCGACGATGCTATAATAGGTTACTTGAAGGTAATTATTCATTCGTATGACATTTATGAAAGGTTTCGAGTGAAGTACCTATCGTTTCAGCTTGTTATTATTGTTCGTTAAACACTATCATGAAGGACGAAGCGAATGAGAGCGCATTTCGTGATATTTTAGCAAATACCAACTTAAGGATTTCGTATTCGTTCATCGTTAACGGAAAGATAATGCCACGACTGAGACAGTTAAAAAGCTACTTATAATGCTAAGTAATACCTACCTGGTACAAGAATATTAATCAGGTTATTAATATTTGTTGCTGCCGCTGAAATTAAAGTGAACGACTACCACGTGAATATCTTTCGGAGTTGAAAAATTTCTATTTCGACTTCTTTCTAAAGTTTTTCTCGTCTTTCACTAAGTAAAATATTTAAAGATCAGAAGGAAAATATGCATTTAAATTTTTTTTTTTTTTTAATAAATTAATTCAGTGAATTTTTATCTTATTTTATTTGACAATTTAACATCATTACATGTATACTCATTACAAGAATACAAAATGTATAATATTATGCTTACATTAAAAATCGAATAAGGTTACTGTAAGAACTTGAATAATTCACCAATAGTAAATACCGCTTATTTGTGAAACACTCTTGCTTTTCATGGTTTGAAGGTATATGAGTGGTATTCAATCCATGAAATTTTCAGCCCTGTAAACGTATCGAAAAATGAAATTTTTTTTTTCGATTTTGTCTCATTTTGGAACCACTGTGAAGGGTAGAAGGACGAAAATTGCATAGTTTTTTTTTTCAATATCACTATCGGTCACTGGAATCAAACGAAATTTTAACCCCTTCAGATTTTTTTGGTGCATCCCATCATTTAATGCGATATGAGACTTTTTGAAAGTGGTTTTAAGGTGGTGAGAAAATTCTATTGGTCTAAAGTACTACTTAAACATATTCCACCTTCTTAAAGTAAATCACTGATTTTCCTTTTTTTTTGAATTCATCATTAGCAAAATAAGTAGATATGTAGTTTATGCCCGACTGCACGTGCATGTAATGTAATCTTGGATAATATATTATTTCAATGACGTTTTTCCTCCTTTATAGCGGTAGCTTGAATGTATTGGGAGTCCTAAATCATTTGTCGAGGCACTCAAGTGTCTGGTTTCGTGTCAATAATATTTCAAATATCGAATGATAGTTGTATTATAGGTATAATCACACTATATTTTAAGTACAATAACCCTTCGTTCTCTCCTACAAAGCTATTTGCAAACTTCTTTCTCGAGTATTAAATTAATCTAAATAGTTCCAAATCAGTACCTTTGCTCCTTAAAACATAGAAACAAAAGTTAAAAAGTGATAATAACCATGAAGCTGGTTGGCTGATTGTAGTCCTCATTTTGTTTCGCTCACTTTCCTCATGATGTTGCCGAGCAATAGATTATTCTCAGGGGCAGATTGAGACGCTGAGACGTCGAGAAATTCTCGGTTGGCTTTTGAAATTCGGAACCCTTTTTTTTTTTTTTTTTTTTTTTTTTATCCTGTGAACTTTAGAAAAAGGAATAATTTACTAATTTGTGCCTGATCATCTGATAGAATGTCCTTTAAAGTATTAGACTTAAGATATTTGGACCGGTGAGATTGATAAAGAAGGCATTCAGTAAGGATATGTGAGACGGTTATGAGGACATTACAGGAGGTAGGAGGTGGCTGCTTGGCAAGGAGGTGTTGGTGAGTTATGAGGGAGTGGCCAGTACGGAGACGAGTAAGAATGGATGCATGTCGACGGTTATGTTGCAGAGAAGTTTTCCAGATGTTTATGGTGGGTTTAATACTTTTGAGTTTGTTTGAATTTGGGACATTTGACCAGTATGACTGAAATTCTTCGGATAGTAAGGATTTGGCATAGCTTAAAGTTTTAAATATTTTTGTTTCTAATAACCAATATAGGAAAAAATAGATTTCCAGGAAAGGTGAGTCGAAAAATTTGGTGAAGGTCTCTCACGCTTCATTTCGCGGTCCTAATTTTTCTATTCGATCCTGCTTATCGCTTTCACAAAATATGTACCGATTTCGAATTTCATTTTTTCTCACTGATAGATCTTAATTCAAATAAATAAAAAGCCATTTTCAGATGTTGAATAATTCTATTCGCTTTCCCAAGCTTCTCCAGTTTTTCCATTCTCCGTTAATCGAAGTTTAGAGATCGAAAATTTCCAATTTAAATTGTTGAATTCGAACCCTACGGCTGGATGAATACGACACAGAATACCATTTTTGAACTCTACGTCTACGAAATAGGTTAGTGGGATGAAATGAAAACATATCATTTAGTTTGACAAGGGTATTGCTTTTTGTGAAGTAAAATGACAATATGTGTCGAGAAATTTGTTCATTTATTCAAGAGACAAATAAACAATACTAAAGAGGTGCGAATCGCACCTGATACCGGATTGATGTCGGTTAAATAATACGAACAATTTTTTATTTCCTATAGCGAAATAATTTCGTTACATCACATAATCTTTTGTGTGATGTTCATAGGCGGAAAATAATTACATTTGAATACATACGTTTGAGTATGTATCGTTGAGTATTTCGAAGCGTTAAATTTATGTTTACCATTTTTTATACCTCGAGGGAATGTGGTGTGTGATACTAAAATAATGTTATGGTTCAGAGGTGAAGTGCAGTCCTTTTGATATCATTTCAAGCGAAAGATGGAAAATAGACCGAGTGTAATTTTCATTAGCGAAATGAGAAGGCTGCTTTAGGTGTGTCGAAATAAAATTTTCGTTTGTGGAACAAGGCTAAGAAATCGCGACGCCAACTTTTTTTCAAATCGACCGTCACGAGCATCTGTATATCGATATCTTTGTTGCTTCTAGGTATATAAATTGAACGTTTACTACGACCCTTTTTTAACATTAAACCGGCCATTAATTATTGCAACGTTTTACTTAATTGTCGTAAACGTTTAGCAGCGTGTATCTCGCGCATTCGGTCGTACCGATGAAAAATGACGCGGACGCGTTTTTCCATATCCTCGCGGCCCAAGAGGTGAAAAGGTGGGTGCGGTAAATTACACGTACAGGGGACATCATTTAAAAAAATTCTTCAAACATAGCAGATGTTACGGCAGTGTTTGAGCGACCTTTCAGTGGCACTTGGCAACCTTAAACGCCACAAGTATCTTATTATTTTGTTGAACTCGGCGAAATATTCCCCCGAAGTGTAGATTCGGCGGCAAGTGGAGCTGACGGCCGCGCTAACCGTAAATTATGCGCATGCATTAAATCTTCATTTTCGCCGTGTCATAGGGAATTTTGTTTTTATTAACTTACTATAAAGTTTGTTGTTTTTTCCGAGCGCTTTACTATGAGCGTGACAAAGTCGTAACGTGATTCAATTATTCGTCTATGCTACCAATTTCATCTTTCGATGTAAGATAGCCGAAAAAAAATATTCCCAGCAATTGTCACTTTTAATTGAAAACGGGTGTCGCAATTTTCAACATTTACACTCTCCGTCGTATACGAGCAAAAGCCTGCATTACAGCCTCATCGATCCAACGCGACGCCGAGCATTCGTTCTAATCGAAGTACGCTTCGTTTAATGGCCGACTCAGCGGTGTTTGTTGGCAATTAATTCATTTTCAATTCTTAATTTACCAAGCCTAATACCAAGATTATCAGTGAAGTGTAATTATCTCAAAGAATTAGTATTGGTCATTCAAAAGCCAGATTGCGGTTGGAGAATAGTGATTTAGGTTTTCGAACAGCGATTACAATCATTTATTTATTTATTTATTTATTTACTTATTTATTTGCGAACTCCCTTCGAAAAAATACTTATCTTTGCCACTTGAAGAAGGTATTTTCGTCGAGGAAAGACGAACGTGTTGACTCAAAATTTCTAAATTGGCAAATAATTTTTCCGAAAATTTATCTTGGTCCCCTACCCTACTTCTTTCTGCAAGGAAATAACGAGTATGAAAAAAAAACATTGTCGGATTTTGAAAACCTCGCAGATTTTTATTTAAGAACATTCCACTGGTCAAATACATAGATTGACCCAAGCGAAATCGGGTGAGGTGGCGAGAACCACTTCTTTTCTTCAAAACTGTGACATCAGTCAAAGTATGATAGAAGTGCGAGTTCAAAAAAAAATTATTTGTAGTAGGAGCATTTTTCCTAATGGTTTTTCAGTAGAAATTCATTGAGGATTTTGAAAAGCATTGCTTTCTCATTCATAAACAAAAAAGATTAATAGCTGTGGGTAATACCAATGAGAATGGATATCAGTATTCGTAGAAAGTTGAGAAATTTGGAAACACTTATATTATTATTGGACTTTTAAAAACTAACTATATTCAGAGATTTCTTTTAGAAGGCTCTACAGAACAATATGAGACCATAATACCAATAGGTATGAATGTATTTTTCACTAGAAAGAGGAAAAATTGTAAACTATAAGTTTTTATTGAAAATGGAGAATTTTGATAGGTTGAAAAAACTGATTATATTAGAGGGATGAAAATAGAAATGTTCTGAAGATGGTTGAAAAATATATAAGGGATTTTTCGCAACCAGAAACCAGTTGATTTTCAGCAGTCATTTCGTGCGCTTCTTACATTTTAAGAAATATTTTGTGTTTGTTATTTATATAATGTTGTCTTGGTGTTTGCGTTTTCGAAGTGTTTATTTTTTTACTATTTTTTCGGAGTAACTTTTTTTTAATTGTCATTTTTTTAAAAAGTAACTGTCTTCAAGTAATTTTTTTCAAAGTGACTTTTTATGTAATTTATTTTTTATGCATGTGATTTTTTTTCCTATAATTCATTTTTAAAATGGTGAGTTTAAAAACAATGAAATAGAACCGTATCTATGCGAATTAACAGATATACTTCAATATTTTCTTGAAAATAATGAACCAATGGAAATAGATGAACCTAAGGAGCAAACTATAAGAGAAGAACCCAAGCTAGGTATGTATACATATTTGTATATCTATATATTATCTATATGTATTTTCAAAAAATCGTATCCTCCACTCCTTTGAATTTTTTGTTTTTTGTTTTTCTGAATAGGATTAATGGATCTACCTCCTGAATTAATTAGATTACTTTTAAAATATTTACCAAACTCCTATTTATATGCTAGCGCAGACTCATGAAAAATTCTGCGATATAATCATTCATAAATATAAGAATATGTGGAGTCTAGATTATCCCAATAAATATAATTACCTAAGAAATGAATTAGAATGTTTACAAAAAAGAATTTTTTTGAACACATTTGAAAGCGTACATTGTGGGGAATCAATTTGTTAAAATATCCATTTTAAGAGACGGGCATAATGTAAAAATGCCATTAACACTAATATTCAAAGTTCCTTCTAAAGAAGATTTTGATAATTTCATAAAAAACTAGATCGTTACGATTAGGCAATTCAATAAGGTTAACAAAAAACTTGGAGTTGAAAAAGTCACCACATATAAGTTTTATAAACTTGTCACATATAAAAGAGGCTAGGCTAGAAAATAAGAGCTTTTAAGCATTTATAAAACGATATGAAAGATGGCGCACACAGCACCTTAAAAAATATAAGCGACCAAACTGTTCAGTTAAAGTATGGAGGACAATGTGTTTAGCATGATTTTTGATTTCAACATTTTTTTTTCACAGGACCTTCGCATATTAAGAATGAAGATGATTATTATAATGTCATTCCTGCCGATACATGTCAGATAAAAAAGTTCAGCTCAGATTGTAATCAAATATTTTTAAAATTGAGAGTTCCGCAAGAAAACGTAAATTTCAACGATTATTTAAGAAATGTCTTTAACAAAATGATTAACGAATTTATAAATAATGATACCCTATCTTTGTGCGATAAAGTAGACGTAACATTTGAAAAACAAACTATAATTAATCCCATTTATTTATCAGATCCCCTGCCTAGATTTCAGCGGACGCTATATTAGATCAGCTTGAACATATAGTACAAAGTAATCGAACTATTAATATTCAGGAAGCGCTAGAGGTGAACATCACAAAAGTAAAAATGCCTGAAGGAAATAAACCATCAAGATGAAAATTCGATCTAACCAATTTCGACACATACTGTAAATCTAAGACATTATTTATTACCATCAATAACCCAAATGATAATTTGTGTCTCCCAAGAGCGCTAGTTGTTGGGATAGCCTTGATCCATCAGGATGACAATGAAGTTACGAAACAGTAATTCGAAGCTTTACTAAGAAAAGATCATGGTATGAAAGAACAAAAAAAAGAAGCTATAAAATTGTGCACATTAGCTAGTGTCAATATCAATACGATTGGTGGAGGTATTGAGTCCTTAAAAAAATTTCAGACCTACCTATCTGACTACAAGATTGTAGTTTTCGATGGTTTTAGATAGAAGAGGGCATACCATAATCCATAAGGGCAAACAAGCAAGTGCATCTAATAAGCACATTGATTTAATCCTTCATGAGGGTCACTATAACGTTTAAAATCAGTAAAAGGAGCTTGCGGGTGTGAGTTCTTCTGTCGTGCATGTTACACTGTATATAATCAAAGAAAAGTCATCGCTGTGGAACATCATACACACTGTGTTTAACACCACCACCCTGCAACCCAAATGAACATCACATTAACTGCGATTAATGTAATCGGTACTTCTATGGACGGGAATGTCACAAAAATCATCTACAGCGGGGATTCGAAAATAATAAATCTGTATGCTCGACAATGAAATACTGCAAAGTTTGTAAAAAAATATATGCATAAGCGATGAAGAAATTAGCCGCCCTTGCGATATGTGTGGACAAAGAGAGTATAAAATTAGTCAGATCGAGGGGGATGAGCTCCTAGATGAATTTTTCAAAGTCACCCAGGAGAAGAGCCCAAATTTTGAAAATATTTACCTTTGGGCGGATACGACTTCATTTTCCTAGCTGAATATATGCTAAGGACCCGAAAATAGACACCAGAATTCAGAATGAATGGGGGAAAATATTAACCATAAAGTACGAAAAATTTAATTTTAAAGATTCCTTAAATTTCTTTTATACAAAGCTGGCTGCTCTACCGAAGATGTTTAGGCTAGAAGAATCAAAAGGATATTTCCCTCATTATTTCAATAAAAAACAAAATTATAATTATGTAAGAGAAGTACCACCAGAGGAATATTATGGAGAAAACGAAATGATATCTACAGAATGTAAGAAATTTAAATAGTGGTACGGATCACGGAGAGAAAATAATGTGATATTAGACTTCAAAAAAGAAATGGAGAAGTACTGCACCAAAGATGTAGAAATCTTGAGGAAAGCTTCAATTAAATTTAGAAGAATGTTTATCGATCTATGAAAAATAGACCCTCTGACGAAAAACTCCACTATAGCATCGGCCTGTTTGAGAGCGTTCCGCAGCAACTTTTTGAAGAATAATACTATCAGTATGATGCCCTTCAAGAGTTACCGAATGAAGTAAAATCAGAGTCCTCTTACGGATAATACAGTGGTGATGAAGATTTATTATCATAGCTGGAAGCACTTCTTCCGACAGCCTATGTGGTCTATTTCTTCACCTGTCAAAGAAATTTGAAAAAAATGTTAAATTTTTTCAAATTAAAAAAAAAAAATTAAAAATTAAAAAAAAGAACACTACTTACAATACTTAAGCGTTGCGGGCTGATAAGGTGGTGATGAAGGTTCATTATCATTGCTGGAAAAAGTGTTTTCCGACAGCCATCTGCCTTCATTTTGTTCATCTGAAATGAAGAAAGCAACATAATTATATTCAGAAAGGGAAAAACTTTTTTACAATATATAAAATTAAAAAATTGAAAAAGGCAAGAAGTATTAGCGTTTCATCTTTCTAAATTACTCTTTTTTTTCAATGAAATTCCCTCACCCAACGGTACATTTGGGAGTAAGGACTTCTTCAAAAAAATTAAAAAAAAAAATAATTCATGCAAAAAAATAAAAAAAATATATATTTTAATAAAAATTTAAAATATGGAAAAAACCTAACTTACCTTTTAGTTTACATGGCATTTCTTCAAATAATATAAGTCACTTCGAAATATTTAAAAACAACTGAACAAAACGACAAACTACTTTTTCCCGAGAGCACCAAAAAAAAAAAAACGCTTCGAGAGCATGCATATTACAAACATAGATCGAACGTAACTGAAGTTTGGATCGCGAAAATATTTCTCATATATCTTCCCCAGCTTCAATAGATCCTTCTAGAATAAATCTTCAAAAAGAAATTCTTCGTTTATTCTTATTTTTCAAAAAAGAACGTTACCTGGAAATCGATCAGCCTATCTATTCAAAAACTTCTACAGTATTCTTTGTATTCATCTTCGTTACAATGTATTATTCTCGTATATTGTTCTATAGGACTTTTCTAAATGGTTCTTTTTTTGTTTATCAATGAAGAAAGCAATACTTTTAATATTAGTTTTCTACGAAATGTATCATTTTTTAGATTATTTAAAACTTCCAGAACATTCCACTATTATAATTAGTAGTATACCCAATTTAAATTTATTTCTTCTTTTTATCCACTCTCATTCTATTTAATAGCTTGCCAGCTATTCGTCCTTATTCATATATTCCCTCCTGTATTATTAGTCGCATACCTATTCTCGTGTATTCATACTTTTCTTCCGTATTGTTCAACCAACTGTCAATCAACCTACGCACGTTTGACTCGCAATATTTCTCTTCCTCTCTCCTTCCTCCCTCCACGTGATCTCATACTGCTCATATTCGTCTACAAACAAGGTTTCGCCTGTGTCTAAAGCCCTTACTACTGTTTGATGAGGAGATATTGATGATTCAGGAAATTTCTTATTTTTATTAAATGATTTTTCCATTCAAAAACGATCAGCAAGTGCGCGACAATTTAGAAGGCATATCTTTTGAAGCTCCTCTAGCTTTCTTCAAGTTTTAACCATCAGCATATGTTCATGAAATTTGATTTGGTTTAACAAAGGAAGATACTGAAAACTTTGTCTGCTCAGATTGCGATTAAAAGAATTTTTAAACACTTAAAACCAATGTGCTGCATTTATTCAATATTATTATATTTTTTTACTATTGATTTACATTTTTTTTTTCATTTTTCATGATTTTTGAGAGATTTTTTCAGTATTTTTTTATGAGTGGCATTATTGGGTACCCGGGTGCCTAAATACGTCATTATTAGACTAATGACATCTCGTATTTTGTTCATTATTATAAAACGAATTACACGAAAGCCCACTCTACTATTCCAGATGATTGCCTATAGTTTTTACTACAAGTAACACTATATTTATTTTACCTACTCTCTATTAACAGGTTAAAAAATGCCTCCAAACAAAAAGTGGCGTTAATGGGGCACAGTACCTTACACTTTTAACTCACGCATACAAATTCATTTAAAAAGCTGAAATTTGGTCATGTTGGTTTCCTAATTTTGTTTCATCATAATAACACACCAAATGCAAAAACCTCCAGCCACCTGAAAAATTTGAATTGAATATGAATACCTTTTAATACTTATTTACATGATTAATCTCTGACCAAACTTGAGCAATTTTCATCTTCACTCGTTCGTGTTGAAAAGAATAGTAAGTATAATGTACAATCAACTATAAATAGGGGTGAAGTATAAATATGTAAAGAGACCTCTCCCCTCGTTTCACCTTGGTGACTAGTTAGGCTTTAATAATGCTCATCATTTTTAATGGAAATTACTTTAAAAATTAATTTTTTAAATGGAAACTGCTAAAAAATGAAAAATTATTCGAATAAAAAAATTGCCAAATTTTAAAAATGATTTTAATTTTCGAAAATATCAGAATGTAAAAATTGTTAAAATTGTTTGAACTTTTTAAAGATTTATTTATTCAGCATTTTAAGGAAAGAGGAAGGAAAATATTTAAAAACTGAATTAATTTGAAGCTTCTGGTGCTCTAATTTGAATTTTTAGGTTAAGGGTTACTAGTTCAGTCAGAAGAGCTGGGCGTCTAATTGTTTGATCGCTTTTTGTAATTGTAAGTCATCTTCAAAATTATAGTAAGAAAGTTTCTCCGATTTTTAATGTTATATTTTGAAGCTGAAGCCCCACTTTAATCTTATGAAACATAATTTTGAGGTCGTTTGGAATCGTAGTAGGGATCTAAATACACTAATATTCCACTCAGACTGATTCAGGAGCCGAAGTCTGAGTCATTTTCCCCCAACTACACATTTCGCTGCTTTTTTTCATGTGAAAAATTTAAGTTTCAACACCGTTCTTTCATTCCCTTTATTTCGAGGCAATACGCCAAAACACGGATAAAAAATGAAAACCCATAATTAAAATTTTCTAGTATAAATAACCGCGCAGATGTTTATTGCCGGAAATTGGTATTTGGCTACACAAACTTGCCGTTAAGTTGCACGTAATCCATGTGTTGCGGTTCTCACATACGTTATAAGCAGATTTCTCGCGGTATTCTTGTTAAACAGGGAGGAAAAGTGGTATGTGGAAATCCCCTTTAAAAGTGGAGTCTGCTAACGACATAAATAGGCAATATCGAAGCGATCGGTGTAATCAAAAACTCGCGGACGTATAGAATTATATTAACGAAACTTCATCTCCGTTTCGAATAAAAATGAAAGTTTTTAATTTCAAAACAAAACCCTTCCAAAAAGAGCGTAATCGTAATCGATAATATTTATGAAATACCAACGAACGTTGACGAATTAAATTATACGAATATTGAAAAAATAACCATCCGCCAATTGGACGAGTTTGCGAAGTATCTTAATTAAATTAGAATACTTAAACGAAAGGTTCATAGAGCGTCAGCTCTTCGGCGTGACGGTCCGTTTTATTCGTTTGGAAGTTGTAATCATATTTTTATAATAGACTGAAATTATCCTCCGCAGCGAAGGAATCCAAGCTGCGTGTTTACGTTTCGTCGTTGGAAAGTTAAGTCGACAATTTGTCTCGTTATAAAGTCGAAAAGGGGGGTTTTTCGCCGAGACAAGCTGCCAAAACGAAGAGTGACGATGTGGAAAAGATGTGATAGGGTTTAACAAGTTTGAACGAAATACTTGGACTGTAACGTAAACTTCTCGGATTCTAAAGAATTTTACAAAACTCGTAAATCACGGATTCCGTAGTTGTAAGACGGCGGTAATTTTTATTAATATTTTATACATACCGATGATTTAGTGACGTGCATTTCAGGGTTGAAAGTTTGATTAAATTTAAAGCATTTTTTTCTTTCACGTTATGAATTCACGACGTTTAAACCTTTTTCAAGATTATTTCCAGTTAGTACCCGTGAAAAGATAAGCTGAATTATTTTCCGGGATGAAATCGGATAAAGTATGCCCCGAAGCTGACAAAAGAGAATTCTTCCTTTTATAGGGTGCAGAATAAAAAAAAAAAAAAAAAAAAAAAAACACGAAGAAATTCTTTTCAACAATATTTATTTTTTATTAAGCATTTTTCATCTTGAACGATTCTCAAGTTTGTAATCATAATGTCGAATTTTAACGGGTCATGTAGCTGAGCCAATACTAGGTACCCATAAAGCATATGTGGAAACTCGTATACATGACGATGGAAAATTACGTCAAAAATTAACACTCGATTTATTACTATTTCACACCCTTTTTGCAATCATTAATCGACATTTATTCACTAATTATGACTGTATCGCGTCCCAACGGTGTTGGTGATCGCGTTTAAAAATGATATATTCATTTTCTAGAGGCGCGGCGCTACGATGTATTATTGTCCGAAAATAGCGTGTAATTTCCTACATCATTGGAAATGATTAATAATTTCCATTATCGCAGTATTTGGGAGACAGTCGATAATTTATTCTTGTTTCCGTCGAATAACAGTTACGATGGAACGAGTATGCGTCTAGCAATTTTCATACATCATTTTAATGTATATAAGTGAAATGTTGCCCATTCTACAAGATACAATTAAACGCGTTATTGATTTTCAAATAGTGTCGAAAATATGGTATGAATTTTTGCCTTAATATTGTGGTCATAAAGAAGAATGCCTTTGGGACATCAGTGTGTCCCTTCTGGTATCATATTCGCCTCCACAGGGCACAGCGAAGTGAATGTTGGTAAACATCTGACTCCAATACAACAGACATCAGACATGAGAAATATTGTTAACTTCTTACTTAAATCCGACTCCCTATTACGTTACTTTTTCTCTTATCGTATCGAAACGTGAATGTCGATCTTCATTACAGATAACTGACATAAGTAGTCTTTTCTTCGCCATTCGTACGCTTGTTGAGTAAATTGTCGTAAATTTCTTTGACTTTTCATTTTATTTACGTAGATTATCTGTTTGGTATTGAAAGCGAATGGGAGTCTAGAGTACTTGAAATATATTATGGAAAAATAATAGGTACGAGTGAATTAGATTTCTCGTATTTTCGTTTTGAATTTTTCTTTATCAGTTGGTAACGGCGATTTTCGTAGAAATCAGTTGAGACGAAATTTTATGTTAAATGAAAGAAATGGTTTTAGCTAAATTTTTCTCAAGCTTTTACAGTTGACTCAACTTTGTAAGACGGTATCGTTTTGACATAGTACGTATTATAAGACCACACATCTTCACGAAATTATTCATTTTAAATTCACGTTACGCGTGGATTTATTGATTTTTCACTTTTTTCAAATCAAAAAGTGAGGTAGATCATCACGAGAAAGATAGAAATTCAAATTTTCTGAACTATGTGTACCTTTATTAATGAATAGTGCTATTAAGAATGCATGAAAAATAAATTGTTCGAAAATTCGATCCATTAAGACAGAAAATATCACTACAATGCTTATATATTCAAAAAATGATATCCATCATGCATTAGTCAAACAATAGAAAATAAATAAGAATTAAGATGTGACAATAATAATAAAATTGCGTTTGTTATCCTTCAGAATCCTAAAAATATGCAAAATGTTGAATTAGATATTTGAATGCGTTGCCAGTGTGACCAATTTAGCATAATTATGCTAAATTTGGCATAATTAAAAGTCGATTTAGCATCAAAATTTTTGGATTTAGCCTCGCATTATTTTTAGCATAATTGGTTCCAAATTTTAGCATAAATATCTACAATTTAGCATTTTTTTTCAAATATGTGAATACTGATTTGCAAATTGTAATCAGCGCCCCTGCTATGAAATAAAGAACCTTAAAACCGCTGTTCCCAATGAAGTAAGCTGTCTAATTGGAACTATGGCTATCTACTAACATGAAGATGAGACTGCATTTAATAAAAATAAAGATATCGAGTTAGATTTAGAAAACTTTATTCGTTTTTAAGCTTTCCGATTTAGAATTACTTTCATATTTTATTTTTAATCAACAAATTTGTTTTTCTAATCTCTAATCTTTAGTCTACATACCGGATGACTACTTGATTCCAGCACCCAAGCAAAAAAATTAGCTAAAATGTGAAAAAATTCAAAACATATATGCATTTCTAACAACGAAAGTATGAATTAAAATTTTGAATTTCATTGATAAACGCTTTTAAGCATTAACTAAATATTATTCATGTTATTTATTCTTGCTAACATCATTCAAATATATAATTTATTTCTATTAGGGAAAGATTTTTGCGCTTGTGGTGTTTGAATCAAGTAGTCACCCGGTAGAGTCATAGATTTCGTATTATTTTTTTACTTGAGACTAAATTTATAAAAACGTTTTTTATTTTATACTTTTTCGTTTTTCGACTGAATAAAAATAAATATTTTTAAACAATCATTCATTTTTACTCGTGTCATCAATTAATTCTGTATTCGTATGTGTTGATATCGATATGTCGCAAAAAATGAAGGAACATTTTTCAGCATAATTTTTTAGCACTCAAGGTTTTCAAAGTTGGAATAATTTGGTATAATTTTAAGTCTTTAAAATCAGCGGTAAAAATTTGCCACTTACTTGCAAAATGTTTAAATTGAACATAGACTGGTAAATATTGGATAAAAATTTTAGCATAACGATTCTAGCATAATCTTTTTGAGCTTCTGGAATAATTTAGCGTCATTTTTTGGTGAAGTTGGAATAAGGATATTTTTTTCAGTTGGTCACACTGTGCGTTGCATCTTCTCGCGGAGACATCACGGATTGCGCCCTACTTCTTCCGTTCTCCTAGGAATAATGAGAGTTTAAAACCAGTCTTGTGACAATTGTCATATGTGTAATATCCTGGCTTATCTTCATGAGGTGTAAATTAGGTAACCATAAAATAAAACAATTTTTTTTTTAATCGATTGTAGGGTTGGCGGAATTTTTAGAACGAGTCCGTGGAAAACCATGTGTAGTGGCTCCTATGAGGTAACTGTAAAATCTCACCCCAAAAAAAATGAAAAATTGTCAAATTTGCGATTCTGTAATTGATACTTCTCGTTAATAAAAAATAACAATCAGGGTCATATTAGCCAATAGGTATAGTAGGCCCGGGCTTACGGTTGCAAAATTTAGGGATGGCAAAAAACTACTAATTTCATAATAAAAAAAAAATCCAAAAGTAAATTTCAACAAAAAAAAAATTTTGTTGGGTAACCGCAACGTTTCATAACACTTGCCTAATATTTATAATTTTCTGGCCACGATACGCTTATGAATTGAAACTAGAAGGGATGAATTCGTATAATTAAGAAATTTTATTATTTTTTCGTTTGCGATTTAAAAATTTGTTATAATGATTTTGTTTTTTCAAGAATATGTTTCCGGGGGGAGGGGAGAAGGGAGAGGGCGGAATTGAAGAAAGCCTATGGCGGCAAAAACCCATAGTGCGGCCCTCATAACAACATGACTTTGAGGACATTAATTTTTTAATGCAATATGCAAACAATAAAAAATTAATTTCCGAAATTAAAAATAGTAGGTGACCTATGTAATAAAAAACAATAACAAAAAGCTCAAGTAGGTGATACTTTTTTAAGCGAAGAATTTAACGAACGAAATTTTTCAAGAATATTTAATCAATAGAATAGGTATACGAGTTGTTGCATTTTTTCTTTCCTCTTTTTTTAAGTTAATTTTGTTATATTACTTTATTGTATAATACTATACTCTTCAAACGTGAAATATCGAGATTTTAAGTGGATTGAATTTAGACTAAAAAATTTGAAGACAGTGATTTTTTGAAGAACTAAAGATCATTGCTACACCAAAAAAATTTTAAATGGCACAAAATTTATTTACTTATGGGCTATGGCTAAGGCGTTCATAAATGATTTCGTTTTTCTTATGGTTAAATTATTTGTAATTTATGATGTAACATAGTTTTTTTTTCTTTTTTTTGTCGTGCCGTGCACTACCGCTTAAGCCAGAAGCACATATAAATTTTAATTTAGATTCTGTTGAAAAGGTTTATTTTTTAAGGAAGGCTAATTGGAGTAAAATAAATCGATCGTTAATAGTATTTGAGATAATGAAGTCAGCTTTTTCAGAATGTTTTATGGCCCATTGTATAGAGGGCAATGTGAAAGAACGTGTATAACAGTAAGAAAGTCCTTAAAAATACGTTTATTTTAATTTATTTTTTACCTATTAAGTTTTCAAACTTTAACCTCATTATGGATGATAGTTGAATAATGAATACCTGGAAGCTGATTTTGTTTCAATTGTATTGTAATAATTTTGCTACAGTCAAACTTCCAAGCAGGTTCCATTCCTGAAGATGTACCCAAAAGCGTTTCATGTTGGTTAATAGCGTAAAGATTGAAAATTTTATATTTCGTTTGTCTTCTTACATTAGTCTTGATACTTCACGTTATTTTTATATTTCCTTAATTATTTATGTTGTTTACATTGCAATGAATGGTGTAAGTCATGTTTTCTGCTCAATTGTACGAATTCTGTGATTCTTCGTAAAGAATGTAATTTCTTATTTATGATCACGACCGAGCTCTTTTCCACAAAACGAGCTTGAAATTAATTTTTACTTTTATTCGGCGAGAATTGCGATAAGAACGAACAAAGTCTAGGAAATCGCGCGAAAGAGATATAAAAACGAAATCAAAGCGGCGTAACTGCGTACTTTTTTATTTTTACCATTCTACTACAACGTGATAAAAACTCGTAGACTGTAAAAATCCCATCCCTTTGATAATCCAAAATAACGTACAGTAAATTTTTAATACCTTCATTTATAGCGAGTTTCGTTTACTAATTATATTTTAAGTCTGCGTCGTTAAAGGACACGTTTACGACGTGTGTAAAAGTTTATCGACGTTGTTTTCCGATGGCGCTGCAAATTGATTTTACATACGTAAACTTTGTAACGCTGTAATTTGGAAAATTTTGTTTTCAGTTGCTCCGGAAAAGGTGATCGTTCCAATTGTGTCTTGTATATTTGGGTTCCCCTTATTGGCGCTGTTGATCATTTGTTGTTTAAGGCATAGAGCGAAATTAGCCAGAGAAAGGGATCGCAGACGTGCCACGTGAGTTTTTTCTCTAATATTTTTATCGCCGAATCAATGGGTTTAGTTTCAAACTCCAACAAGGAGCGGTGAAACGATGCGAGATATTTTCTGTTCGCGGTGCCGGACGCGTGAACGTACTATGTATGGTGTTTCATTAATGGGAAACCTTTCAATTACGATTGGTACGATAACCCGAGGCCGAGTGTCGGTAATTAATGAAATTAATGCGGGGGTTTTCACGGTTTCGAGCTTTCCACGAATGGCGAAGATTTATCGAAGTTTGCCTTTGCGTCGGAACTCGGAAAGTCATCGGATTCGGGATTTATACGAATGGTTTCTTTATCGCCTACCTTTCACGGTTTACGTGTTACCTATTTCTGTATGGTAAAAGAGGTAGCATAGTGGTTCGGAAATTTTCATTAGAAATATATCACACCTCTTAAATGGATAGGCAAATTACATTACATTGTTGTGTAGTAGTTTTCATACCATCAAAGCATTCATATGTATTACTGACTTTGCGGAACTTGTATTGTAAACTTTTAGGAAAGATATCCGCATAAAAATATATCATCCTTTAGCGATGATATATTGTAATGTACCTTATATAAAAGTGTAAGTATGTTGCAAAAACACCTAAGTTTAAGGTTATCCGTGATAGGTGAAGCACTGAGACCGGTAATATTCAGTGAAAGTTGATAAATTTATTATACATTTATAAATAAATTTTTATACAGTTTCATATCTCCTTGAAATACTTTTACATGCCTTTACTATTAATTACGTGAATTTAAAATATAAAGAACCTGACTGGTTGAATGAACAGCAAAATTGAATAAACTCAGAAGCTTTCGATTCTCATGAAATTTTCTCTTTTCCACTAGAAAATCTTAATTTCGAAGTTTCCAATTGAAAGTGTCACTTTGATAAATATCTCGTAGTATTCGTGGAACCGAATTCAAATTAACATTGACAGGTCTCGTACATTTAATTTGTATCGTTTGATTCATACCGCTGTAGTATACCGTTTCTTTTAGTACATCAGCCCGTTTTCTATATTACACAGAAAGCAATTCGGATATATTTAACCACTTGTGATGGCGAAAGACTGATATATCGGTTTTGAAGTTTTCATCAGTTTTAGTTACTCGGAAGATATGTATCGTGAAAAGTTACTTTCTTTTTATGAAGAAATTTTAATTATCCTTTTAGTGAGCAATGGCGGTTTCAAGCTTGAAATACTGCTAAACTCTTCAGAAGTGACCATTTTGTGTTCGTGTTATATTCACAATTTCATGGCTATTAAAAAAAAATGAAATTCAAATTAATGAATCATTTATAACGTTTGTAAATCGGGCATCAGGATAGATCGATTTTTTTTTAAGCAATAATGGGACTGTGAAAGAATCGTCAGTAAAATTACCCAATGCTAAAAAATGTCTCTTTAAATCAATATTTGTGCTTCTAGAATTGAAGACGAGATTTGAAAAAGTTCATGTATTTATGTATACTTTTTTTTTTTTTTCAAAAATTCGACTTTTGAAAAATTCAAATTTTTTGGCTCCGCAGGTAATACTTCGATGTTCAATATCAGGAAAAAATGAACTATACTGATTTTTATCTGAGTTTTGAACTTGAAAAGGACAGACCTGAGTTGGGAAGGGATCGGGGGAGGGAGTCTTCAAATCTTTTCGTTTCGAGCCATTTGTAATCATCTGGCAAATGTATATATATTTTTTTCCTACACGTACCTCCGCTGGGTAATCATGAAATTCGCTCGAAACTTGGTGAGAAACTATTCTTAAGAAATGCGAAAAAGGTACGTTTTTGTTTTTTCGATACATCTCAAAATAGCGGATCACTCAAATTTTGAGGGAGGTTGAAGAAAGGTCGAATAGTTCAAATTTTTTGTTTTTGTTCTCATTAAAAAAAGTGAGTCAACAACACCAACATATTCAAATTTCAACTTCTTAACTGCATTTACAGGGAAGTTAGAGCAAAAAACAGCTTTTTGAGGAAAGTTTAGTCGTAAAATTTCTGAAATCTTCCATATCTTCTCACCGAATCAACCTAGAAAGTTAAAACTTTGTATGTGGGGTTATTTGATGACCAGAATATGACCTCTTGAATTTGAGTCAAAATGGATCCAAAATGGCGGATTATCAAAATTTGAGTGTAGAGCTTGAGGAACTTCAGATTAGTAAAAATGTAATTAATATGAACTAGTATAATTATTGGGATAAGAAGTATATCATATCCCCAATTCATCTCCATACATGATGTTAGAGGGGAGAAAGAGAGGTTATCGAACTAGAAATGTAGCGGGTGTACACGAGAGGTCGAAAATTTATTATTGCAGTATCATATGATAAAATGAGCCCAAGTGAATAACTTCTTTTGATTTTAGCTCCTCAAGTGAATTTGGCGGGGAGATGGAACAAAACCGCTTTTGGAGGGGAAATTGTTGCAGGAAATTTCATAAATCTTCCATACCTTGTTACCAAATCCACCTAGAAAAGTCAAACTTCGTGTCTATGGATGGTTGATGACTAGAATATCTCTTCAATTTGGATCAAAATAGATCCAAAATGGCGAATTGCGAGAACATTTTTAAGATAATTTGAGGAGTTTTAAGTAGTTATAATTTGAGAAATATGGATGGGTTCATAATTATGATTACTGCATCGCAAAAATACTGCATTTGTTCTAGTATTGATGTGGTTTGTAGACATGAAAGGGTTGACAATGTTATTTGTGAACAAGAACAAGCCCCAGTTAAAAACTCAGCTCAAGTAATGTGGCATGGCTGCTTACTTTTTTTTTTATTTACACAGGATCTAAAACATTTTTACATGTACTGGAAAATAATATTTTACTCATTATCAAAAAAAAAAAAAAAAAAAAAAAATGATGAATACGTAAATATTATAATGTACTACAAAAATATATAGTATGACCTTGATTTCTGCCCTGTTGTACAGAAGAGATACATTGGTTGCCAATTATCACATCCAATAAAATATCCTATATTTCACTCAATTATAACATTAACATTGCATAAAAATACGTTGAAAGCCAGTGAAAAGGTCAAATTAAATACAACTTGTGTATTGACTTTGATAGAACGGAAATTAAGCCCATATCACACATCGTGATGATAAATTACCTATTTCTTAATAATTTTTATAATTAAGTGAAACGCTGCGATTTTTTAGTAAATTGAAAACATTTTTTTAGGGATTTCTGAAAGTGAATTTTTAGCTTTCTCAAAATTATTTATGAAAATATGCTATTTAAAGTGGATTAAAAATGGCCAACAATTTCCTTTAATTAGATATACCGATTTATACTCCAGTCAAATTAGGTTAAGAAAAGATATAAACTATGAACAATTTATAACAATAAGTTTTTTTGCTGGAATGGGTTTAAAAGTAGTAACCTTTCAAAACCAAGAACCCCAAGTCCTGTATAAGCTCCTGAGAAGTGAAACTTCCCTCAAAATTTGTTTTTTGTCCCAAATCTCGAAAACGAAGGGATACAGGATTGAAATAAATGCAATTTTTAAAACTAGATAAAATTTAAGTTGATATCAAACATGACTCACTCCAAGCAAAGGGAAGCCTCAAAACAAGAGGCTCAGAATTTCGAAATTCTCGATAATACATTCTACACTGGCGGAAATTTATTCTCCCGGTTTATCTCATCAGAGAAAAAAAAATACAACAATACCTTGTAATCAACGATATTTCTCTGTGGAATGGAAAGCCTCAGTTATCGTTATCAAGACCTAAGTTTTCGAAAAATGTTGAAGAATCACCGAGAACTTTAATCGGTTATGTAATTTATTGCTTAGTGTTACCGCTATGTAATGGATATTAAGTTAGAGTGATCTGAGCTTATTTGTGGCTGGTATTAGGTTATTAGCCACTCGGGTGTTATGTAAATCGGTTAAGGTGTTGGCTTCAGTGCTTCCCCAGTGGACAAGAACACAAAAATTATGTACGTAGAGAAGAGAAAGGGTTACTATACTTTCCATTTTGAACAAATTTTTCCAATATTCTCTGCTAGATAACTTAAAAAGAATTCGGATAAATTTTTTTTGGAAAATAAAAATACATAAGAGTACCGCTTTAATAACTTGACTATTTAGCCAATAAAAACGATCAGAATGTTTTTTCATTGTTAAGCAACAGCATCTTTTTATGACTCTTTGGATGGAAACAGTTTTACATTTGATAGAAAAGAAGAATAAGAGTAAATATTGACTTGAAAAGCTGAGATTTTTTTAGCATACTGTTGAAGTGTTTTCAGTCATCAGTTAAGAACAAAGAAAAAAATTAATCAATCCCAATCTGTAACAAAAGTGCTGAAGAAGCAGTGTGGTGTAGGTATGGAAATAAATTGAAACTACTTCCTTTTTTTCTTTTAAATTCATATTCAAGTATCTAGTATTGCATTAACGTAAATAAAGTGCATGATAAAGTAGGTATTCGCAAATAACGTTCTGCATAAATTTATTTTTGATTGAAAAAAATCATCTATAAATCATTTTTTATTTGTTGTAGCTAAGCATTGGGAGGGGAGGGAATAGAGGAGAAAATGGAAATTGATATCAATGCTTTAACTAAATAAAATAATTGAATACCTGCTCCTGCCTTGAAAATAAGAAACAGTCAGCTTAATGAGTAATATTATTTTAAGAACTTAAAATCTTGCTTTCTTTTACGACGTAGATTCGTCTGTAATAATTCTAGTCGAGAATGAACTAGGAATACAAAATCACCTTCGGCGTTAAAATTACCATATAATACTCAATTACAAAATTTATTCAGTTTCACGAAAAATAAATAAATAAATAAATAGTGGAAAATAAATAAATTTTTATTTTTTATTTTGGCTGTATTTTTGGTAAAATGAATAAACTTTTATTATTAGACTGGAGAACTTGGATCGCTCTTTATTTGCAAGAAAGGTTTTCTCTCTCTTAGTTTTAATTAATAGAGGCAGACTGACTTTTTTTGTCATTACGAAAGCTCAGGCCTTTGAAAATTCAGGAGTTGAATTTTATTAGATTTTTAGATTCAAAGTTATTTATTATTCAGGGATGGGAAAGAATTACAAATTGAAATTTGTTTCATTTGGCCGAGAGTTACAAATCGAAATTTTAAGCGAAAGTTTAGTTTTCAAAACTGAAATACCTGCCAACTTTTTTTATTATAGCTTCTTTCATGTGATATTGCCAACACCATTTCTGCACCTTTTACGTTCGCAAGTTTTATACACGTATAAATAAGTACGAGTACGCGATGCATTATTCTGCATCGTATAAACGAGCTAGGATACTCGACGTTCGCTTTTAAAGTTCTGACGTGTAGGTACATATAACCAAAAAAAAGAGAGAAAACTCGTGACGACGAAAAGTGAAAAGCCATCTTATTTTACGACGCCCATTTAGTCATTTATACGCTAGAATTCAGTATTTTATTAATTTTCGTTATACTTAGACGTGAAAACGAAACGACAAAAAGCTCGGTTTAAAAGTCTGATGCATACGATTCGTCGCCACCGTCTCAATATACGCTACGAGAGAAGGGTAAGGTTGACAAGGATGGCTATACTACACGCGTCGACCGTTCAACACGGCGTGTACTTTTTTTTTTGTATATATAAATTTCATTCGACGCGCAGCCATCAACAGTAAAAAGTTTTACGACATATTGGAGTAACGTGTACACTGTACAGTACGTAGACGCCGTAAAAAGCTCGTTAATAACCTTTTCACTCAAATGAAAGATGTACCGGTACAACGCCGCCATTCGCGTGCATTTGTCTACGTCTGGATTTGCGGCGGCGATATTTTATACGCCGCGCGCGTATTTCCCAGGTGGTTCGAACTTCGAAATCGCGCTAAAAAAGTAAAAGGTGGATTGGGCCAAATGAAAAAATACGTAGCTAAGAACGATTTCCATTGTACGGGTGAACGGAATTAGAAAAATCTTCGGGTTTATCGTCGTATTCGAGACCGTACGCAAATTCGTACACGAGGGCTTTTTACGTGTTTAGCGGTGTTCGGCTTGTACTCACTTCCCTCGGATGTTTGGCGGGACGTGAAATTTATTCGATGTAAAGTTTGCTCATTTTAAAGTTGAAAAGCTTAAAGTTTAGAGTGAAGTTAATAAAAAATCATAAGCCTATTTTACGGCCATGTGTTACCGCTGAAATTTACTCGCCGTTTAATGACATGATTCGCGTTCCAGACTGTTTTTTCGTAATTCTCGTCGCGTCGATATAAAATAAACCTTTGATGGAATATAGCGGCAACACGCGTTCGCTAAGTGAGGAAAAGAGGGGGGACGCGCGAACTTTATTGAATTTTTTCTTCTACTTGGAATTTGCGTGAAAGCATTTGCTTTAGCTTGCCTTCTGTGGCTGATTTTCGTTCACCAGTTTTGAAAATTTGACTGAAAAGGAATGCGTGAAAAATAAACTCACCCAAGTCCCAAGTTGAAATGTCATGGGTCCCCAAATTTGAGAGAGGTAGTAAGGAGTGAGACCAAAAAATCAAAATCTAGGCTCATAAGTAGTTTTTGATGGACGTGGGGACATGATTTTCTCCATAAAAGAAATCTCAGATATTAAAATAATGCCATACTCTCAAACCTACTCCCTGGAATGAGGCACCAATGGTCACGAATAATGTAATTGAACGTTATTAATCGTTTAAAAAAAGTAAGAAAATACCAATATAATCTATTTTATGGTGGAATTTTCAGAAATACACACCAAATAACATATTGAAATATCGCAGCACTGAAATTCCCTACATTTATGTCAATAATCATATGACACATATGGGAAAAATTAATGGAAATATTATTTGTTTATTTTTATTCATAAACAAAAAAGTTTTATTTTATTTTTGAATAGAATACTTTATAAGGCGAAAAAAAACTCTCTTATCAACGTATTTTTGAAAGATATGCCACAATGCACGTTTTTGTTGAGTGTTTTCTGTAACTCGGTATGTATGAGTTTTGTGGAAAAAATGATGAAGTAAATATTAAATTATTTTATTTTCATTTTTTACAAAAAAATTTCCATACATTTCTCGTGTAGTATGCATGTAAATACCGTAAAATGTTTTTGGTTTATATTTGATACTACTTATGAGTTGATAATTAATTCCCTAAGAACCAAATTTGGCGTTTTTAGGTAGAGTAGATATCTGAATAGCCTTCTAAGATTTAGAAACGATTTACGTAATACAATTTCACACAATTATATCGTATATGTATCTTGCTACATCTATGCTGTCACAGGTATATCTGTCGATATGTAAAATGAATCTACGCTCATCAAGATTTATTTAGATATTGTTTGGATATCTTAAAAACGAAATACTTTTGCAATATCTACACATTATCGAAACTATATAGGGTCATCCGGTTTAAAAGTAAAGCCATCATATAGCTATCTCAAGATATAAAGAGATTTCTTTAGAATTTTGTGATTGTGTTGTATATTATTTATTATTCAGTTTGGAGTTCACACGTTCTTCTCATTTTGATAAGTTTCGACTCTTATAAGACAGTGTTCAAGTGTTTATTTTTTTTTAAGTCATAGTCAGTTTCTTTTGTGTTTTATAATATCATGTCCAGTGAACTTCCTGTTTAAATTAAATTTTTAATAGTGAAGTGGAAGAATGAAATTTGTTGGTAACAATGATAAAAGTGTAAAAATCGTTAATTTTTTATCTTTCCATGTAAATTTCTTTTTTAATTACTGTACAAGGTATGTAAATAAATTTAGAACTTACCATAGTTCGCAGAATCTGTTTTTTACAGAATCAACTTTATAGCAATCAAACTAGATTTTTTTGTTTGGTGTAAATTATGCTAAGTAAAAAAGAAAAACACAATTTTGTTGCTTTACTGAAATTGATGCTGTAAAAAAAGGATGCTGTCAACTATGATAGGTTCCGAATTTATTTTAGACACCCTGCACCAGCTTTGAGATGAGTATACATACACCTATATCTATATAATTTCGCAATTTATATATAGAATCCATATAAAGAAAAGGATATATTTATACGATATATAAATTCGAAAATGATATCACATAGCATGTATGTTTTATCTATATCGAATAGAAATAAGATGAAATCTGCAGATAAAGGCTAGAGATCAATCGATATACAGTAGAAATTAGAAGGATATTTTCCAGATATCTATTTGATATATTGTAAAGCAGTTCTATATTCGGTAGAAATAGATCGTCAAATTTTCAAATATCGCTGATAATCGATCAGATATACACAGATTTAGAGCACTCTAATCGATATAGGCGGACATTTTCGCTATGATATAGATATAGAACGTATTTTACATAGCTCTGTACAAGAAATAAGAAGATATCGTTTGGTCGCTAGGGTTACTATCGTATCAAATATGTTTGATTTCACATCTCTTTAGGGCCACAAAAAAAGTTACAATGAATTCCTGAGCTTTCATTGGTTCTCATAACAGCAGTTATTAACAAGAGATAAGAGTTTTTTACATATATAAGGTTTGTCTAACTGTCTAACAGTCATGCAGGTACTACAAAGTCAGGCACTTTGTCTAAGATTAACTCAAAAGTGATGCATTTTTCAAAAATTAAAAAAAAATCCCACTCACCCTTGATAAGTGATTTAAACTTCAAAAAATGATTAAAGCAAAACTTTCAGTTTATGTGCATTTTTTTTGGTATTGACATTCATTTTTTTCAATTACATTTCTCTAAAGTTGTTTGTAAAAATTTAAATTCAAGACTTGTGATTTTTTCTTGAAAAAATTATATTTTTCGAAAGTTTTGGTAATTTTTTTTGGGGGGGGGGGGAAGAAGGAGGGCTGAAAATAATTTTTCGATAGTTTTCTATGAGTTATTTTGTGTTTTTTTTTCAACTACTACTTGTGATTAATTGCTATTTTTCTTTCAAGTTTTCTTTTTTTTCAGTTTTTTTTTTTTTTGTGAATAAAAAATTTAAAAAATGTAATAATTACTTTCATTGCAGTAAATAACGTATATCTTTATTTATTTTTCCCAACAATTAATTTTGGGCGATCTGGGCTAAATTTTCGCCCGATTTTGGCGATTTTAACATCAAAATCTCTATCAATAGTCCAAAACTGAACTATGAAATCAGAATTTTCCACTTGCGGGGAAACGATCGAATCAGTTTTGGGTTAATCAACTTTGACCATGACTCACGTTATTGGACGAGGTAGAATGTATACCTGTCACCACGCTTGAGCGCAACACCTTTATCTACTTTTTTGTTTTGAGAAATAAATGTGGGGTTGAGGACATTGCTGCTAAGAAACCAATGTCCTCATAGCCACATGGCCACCAAAAAATACTTATAGAACCAGTTTTGACTCTTCAGGAGCCCCCATTCCTTACCGACAACATTTAAAGTTGGGGAGATATCATATTTCAATTCAAAGCTTCTTTGAATTTATTTCTCCTGCATGACTTTGTAGAGCACTTCTTGGTCCAAAGAAAGTAAACTAGTTTGTGAATTTTCTAAATGTAATGAAGTCTTCACACTCTGAGTGTATTTAAAATTCGCGACAACTGGTAACGAGAACAAATTTCAGCGAAATGCACCATTCCCATTTGATGTAAAGCACTGAAAACGTTTCTAGTCTGTTAGGGAATTTGTACAGATAGCAGGACGATTCGCCGACACGTTACGCTCGAGTTCGCCTTAACCTCGTACAATTAATTCGTCTATTTCGAGAAACACTATCAGCATTTTTAAGACGGATTCAAACGTGATGCCTGCGATCCTCACTCGCGTATTTATATCTCATCGAAACAACTGAACGGTGATTTTTATTCATATCGCGTTCGACAGAAATTCATAAGCTGTTTTCTAATACCATCCGATACCACGTTGTTGATGAAATGTTCGTACGTCATAAAAGATGCAAAATTAAAATCGTCGAAAAAATAAAATTCGTCATTACTGGTTTTAAGCCTGCACGTTGTATCACGTATGCTCGCGTTTGAATTGAAGGAAAAAAAACTCCTATATTTTGATTCGTCGCGGTTTTAAAAAAGGTAATTTTAATACACCGGGGTTCGTTTTAATTACTTAGAATGCGGTCGTAGGGCGATATTATTCGCATTTGCCGCGAAAAACCTATACCACGTTGGGACTTGAATAATATCGTTATGGAGGAAAAGGGAAACTATGTAGCGAACACTGAGGTATGGTTGAACGGAGCAGGTGTGACTACGTTGAAATATTTTCATTAAGAATTTACCTCGCTGGGCTATTCTTTTGAAAAGCCTTTAACGTTTTTCGTTTTAACTGTACCACGATGTCGCGTCCGTTCTCGTATAGTTATTATAATCTTAATTAAATTCTTACGTCCTGTATTCTGCTGAAATATAATAAGCATTTGAGAATTCTTGCTATATAATTTGGCGATATAATTACTAGGTTGGAATTTTTAGCCGAGTTTTTAGTAAAAAACTGAACTATTACAGCATAAGAGTCTATGTGATTTGAAGAGGGGAGTTCGGGGTGGAGACTTAATATCTTTATGTTTTGTAGTAGTTACATGTGCCCAATTTTTTTGTACTTATATGCAATAGATATATTTTTCTCCAACTTGTAACACCAGTGGTAAGTATGCTTGAAAATCGCTCAGAATTTAGTGACGGGATCTTCTCTTAAACATCTAAAAGTGCCTTTTTTATATTTGTGATTTAATTTGACTCAATATAGAAATTTACTAAAATTTCGAGGTACTTTCATATAATACAGTGAATCGAGTACATGAACGTAAAACATGTTCAATGTTCACTTCAATAAACGGAGCTGGACAAATTTAAGAGCAAAAAAGTTTTTTGAGCTATTTTTGAGTTAAGAAATTCCTTAATTAGTTCTATCTATTTATTAAATGGACCTAATAAAATAAAATTTGTGTGTAAGTTGGTTGGAGGTCATAATATTATATGAAGTTTCAAGTTCAGCTTGGAATGGACTTGAAATAGGATTCATTAACATTTAAGAAAATCTTGAGGTGTCTCAAATGTCTCAAATTAAAGAACTGTAGGAGTGTGCTCATACGACTCATAAGGTCAAAAAATATAGGTAAGATAATAAATTAGTTCTGTGAGATATAGGCATTTTTGAGTAAATATTTTTTATCGATAATTTTTTTTTTCATGAAAATCTGAAAACGCTTTCATATAAAAATTTCAGTTGACGGTCTCTTTGGAGAAACCTTGTAACCAAAAAAGTTTTTTTTTTTTTTTTGGTGGATAAATCAAATAATAAAATTTTTTAAATAGTACATATGTGGGTAATTCTCTGAAAATGTCCATATTTCTGTAATCGATGTTTTTTTTGAAGAATTACGCTACAATTGAATTTTTTTTTTTTCTATATTTATATGAGTATCTCCTCTAACTTTCCCATCGATTGAAATTGTCCTCCACCCCCCCTAAATGGGGTTTTTTTCAACCCAAAGGTCAAAAGTTCTTAGGCCGTGGCATGTAAATGGTCACGTTTTGAATTTTCAATGTCACATAAATGATATTAAATTAATATTTTTTTGAGGAAAAACTTAGCAAAGTTGCTCAGGATAGTTGAGTGTGTATGTTAACGCTCAAAATGATGTCCAAAGTTTCCCTGCTTGACCTCCAGGAAGGTTCAAAGACCTGTAAATGGTTTATACACTCCTAGGCCGTGGCGTTTTTTGTTTGCTTCTCCTGCGGCAATGATTTTATAATTCGTTTTTCTTTGCGGTTACAATGCTTCCTTGACATCATGAGAATACACTGCCAGCATTCGAAATGTGAAATGTCATTTATTTATCACAGTCGGAAAGCAAAATTCGTAAAAATTGTTGATTCCCGGTTTTTGTGGTATTAGGCCGTGGCTTATTCTAACTCAGCCATCAAATGTCCTAGGAACCTGGAACAAAAGGGATATCGAAGATTAGTAAGTACATATAATATTCACCTATTCAATATTCTCTTAAATTAACTGTTAGAAGCTCCTTAATAAATTTTTGGCGAATTCTCTTAGGCCGTGGCTGGTTGGTTTTCATCTTAGGCCGTGGCGAAGTGTTTTTTTTTACGACCACGGCCTAGGAATTAGTGTCTTTTTGCCATTCTAAATCAATTTTAATGGGGATACACTAACAAAGATGTTATTAATTTAGGTGTTAATGGCTGTCTCTCGAAAAAAGACACTAGTTCTTAGGCCATGGTCATAAAAAGACACTTCGCCACGGCTCAAGATTAAAACCAACCAGCCACGACCTGAGAGAATTCGCCAAAAATTTACTAAGGAGCTCCTAACAGTCAGTTTAAGAGAATATTGAATAGGTGAATATTATATGTACTTACTAATCTTCGATATCCCTTTTGTTTCAAGTTCCTAGGACGTCTTACGTCTGAGTTACAATAAGCCACAAAATCGAGAATCAACAGCCACGGCCTAAGAAGTTCTTAGGTTTTGGGTAATAAAATTTCAAAAAGTCCCCCTACCCCCCAGGGGGACATGACTTGAGCCGAATGGCATAAATGACATCAAGGACACATATACTCACTATCCCAATCAAAAAAATTCCCAATATCAACTTTTTTTTTCAGAAAAATAAAGACATCGAAATATGGACATTTTCAGAGAATTACCCATCTGTTCACAATATGAATGTAAGCAGTTTCAACTTCATAATTATATAGAGATAGTCTGGGACTGTAGTATGACTTTTTCAAGTTGACTGAAATTTGACCTGAAATGACTGATATTCCCGTAAAGAAAGAGTTTGAAGAGCCGTAAAAAGCTCAAATTTAATAAATAAAAAGATTAAGCACTATAATCGCTCATGGAATAGAACAGTGACATAACTAAAAACCAATTTTTTCGAGTTAACCATTTTCAAGGAACAATTTCGAGATTATTTTCAAATTTTAAATAATACAACGTTGAATATGTACCTATGCTCATAACGTATGAGAATTCAGATGCAATATTATATGTACCATTTGAAACTTGAAAACTGCCTCCAAAATTCTTCTCTAAAGATGTCCAACTCGAAAAAATTGTTTTTTGAGTCATGTGATGGTTTTATTCGATGAGCGATATGACATGATTGGATTTCAACTTCTGAGATACCTCATAATAGAAGTACTGGTATTGGGATTAAATGGATAAATATAATGTTATCTGTACTTCTGTATATACATTAATTAAAAAAACTCAGCTCCACTAATGAAGTATGGCTGCTTATATTTTTTTCTCATTAAAACCTCCGTTGACCCAATTTTGGAACTTGATATAATTAAATATTTCAGCTATAAAATAAATTCGTATTTAATGTTGTTTCAGGAATTTTAGCAACGAGCATAGCGCCATGTCCTTGGTACGCTTAAGTCCGATGCATAAATTAGGTAAGTTCTTCCGCACCAGCTGAGTATATTTTACCAATTAATGTTGTAGTCCGACAAAAACTTGTGGTAATTTATAAGAGTTATTTTTCTCATACATAGCCAATAATGTCACTTGCAACAGAAGTTATCTATAAATTTCTTTCTATTTTAATCGTAATTGAATCCGCCAAATTTTGTGGTCATGAGAAAAACTCATAAAAAGCAATCGTCAGTTGAATTAAATGGCTGCATTGGCACAACGTCCATGTATAAGGAGTCGTTAATTCAATACCTAAACTCATGGTCTTGAAATACTGCTCACTAGTGTATTGGCGCGCGATACTGAGACTGAATTGCAATTACTAATCGAATACTGGTAAAGGGTTCAGACGATCTTTTAACCGTGCCGAGAGCGGGTATCCGGTGTTATAAATCAGTCGAGAGGGTAAAATTTTGCGAAATACATTTACAATGAAATATTTACGGCTTTCTAAGTTACTGCAGCTGTTCTCCTAGCCGATCAGTGAAAAGAAACGAGAATATTTTTGCGTACAGTGTTAACTTCCAGGAATGAAATTTTGTTAGATTTGTGTGTACTGTGTACGCGAAATCTTTGGATTATTGAAATGAAGGTAATTATCGTAAGAGGTTGAGCTTTTGATGCGTAAATCTTACACTCTTAAGGGCGATGAATATAGGCTCTGGCTCACGCTTACCTTTTATATGCTAAATTTCGCCTTCTCGTTGTTAAACTTGTAAATTTACAACGTAACTGAATCATTGCGTTGTTGATTATTAATTCGAGGTTTCGAAAGGCGAAGATTTATTAGAAATAGCACTGTTATGCGCAATTCGAAACCCGATAAATGTCGGAGTTTTATTTATTTATGGGCTTAGTACATGAGTACGGATGCATTGATAGAAAGGGAAAATCTATTAAATAGGTACTGAAATATCTAATTAAAATAATCAGGCTGCGTGATATTCATCCATTTTTATTTGTTTATCCCAACCAAAGAATGAAACAGTTGGTAAATGGTCGGGCTAAAAATTTCCCCAAAGAGATATGAATCACAAAAGGATAAAACAAAAGTTGTTACACCACACATATCTTAAACTCACGCTCTCCACGTAGCCTTTAGTATAGTGAAATAAATTGTCGAAGAAAAATGCAATAAATACTAATTAAGTTTACATTTATTCGGAGTTTCTGATATTTATTCTGTATAGGCTAAGTTTTAATGGATCTCTCGTGTAGGTATCACGAGAGATGGAAAAGTAATCTGTTGAGACGAAACCTTTTGCTTTGCACCACGCATTCACCGCCGTAATATATTATTCGCATATTTACTTATTCGAAAGCACTTAGGTTCGTCGACGTAAGTGTATGTACTGTATATTTCATTACTCACGAAATTAACGCGCCTGTTGGCATTTTCGGTATGCTGTATCGTTGAAAGTTAAACAGTACGGTTGGCAATTTGTGTTGTAATTTGTTTTCATTTAGGTAGTTCTGGTCCGACGATTAAACGCGTACAAACTTCTGATTTGAAATTATATATCATGTTGACGCTGAAGGTAGAAAATCAAGAGAAGGATACTTCTTCTTTCTATTACAATGCGGAGTGTTTCATTTTAATATATAAGATCCTTCTCATCGCGTGTAGAGCTACTTATGTGTCGTGCTCTGCCTACCCAGCTTGCTGAAGGAAGGGACATATAGAAAACATTTAAAATAAATTTTTCGCCTCTGCAACAATCAACTTGAAAAAATTTTACTTCGCAAACTAAGGTATGTAGAAATATATCGCTTGCGCCATGTTGTATTATTGACAAAAAATTGATGACAGGGCAGTGAAGTGGTAGGCGAGGAATACTTTCATAAAAGCCTTATCGATTCCGTGTTTTAATTTTTTTTTTTATAAATTCACACTCCATCATTTAACACATATTCCGGATAACTTAGTTTTAGCAAGTCCAAAGTGATGAAAAAATTCATTATTTTATATGTATTTTATGGTTTACAAAAATTAGTTAAAGGGGAGATAGTCGGATGAAGAAATTATGAAAAAGTGCATAAAGTTATTGTAAAAAAATGCATTTTTTAAATATATTTTTTGCCCCTAACTTTGAGAAATCAGACTCGGCAACCCTCTCCCTTCCACATAACTCAAATAATGCCAGGGGTAGGGAAAAGATTTTTAATTAATTTTTTCCCATTGCTGTACCACAGAATTTTTTGAATTTGTTATTTCGATGTTCATACCTGGTATTTCATTTCTTTATTATAATTGTTTTAAAATTACATGAATATATATTGTTAGGTATATTTTCAGTAACCCTTATCAGTTCGCAGTGAACATTGAGGGATTACAATTATCATTAAAAGAAAGATAAAATCTGTGAAGTTGTGTGTTACATAGACAAAAACTGAAGGAAAATGGCCAAATTATCGTTTTTTTCGTTTATAACGAAAATCAGGCGTAGTCAACCTCTTGAGAATACTTGAGAAGAGAACATATTACAAGCTCACTTGATTACGAGAAAAACTGACGAAGATTTTAACTGCAGAAAATTATGAACATTTTAAAATTTTCTATGGTTAAAATTTCCGTCAGTTTTTCTCGTAATCAAGTGAGTTTGTATTATATTCTCTTCTCAAGTATTCCCAAGAGGTTGACTACGCCTGATTATTTATTTTTTGTGTTATAAACGAAAAAAAACCATGATTGGCTGTTTTTCTGATTACCTACTCATTTACCTAGTAAAGTCTCACTTTAATAATAGTAATAAAGTGAAAAACAAAAGTTATGAACTATTCTGTCTCAAAGATTTAGGTTCATGCATAAGGTTGTGCGAATGAGAGACCCAGCTTATTATTGTGTTCTTTTTTCTTATCTCTTGTACGTAATTTTAACAATTCTCTATTTTTCTCGTTTTATCATCTGCAATAAATACAAAAATTTATCTGCTTTTGTTTTTGCTTTCTATTTATTGTTTTGAAGTGATCCGTGTCCCTTACTCGTGCACTATGCACATAAATCAATTTTGAGAAAAGACACGGTTTACAGAATATTTTGATACTTATTTTTTGTTACGCTCTTGATGTAGATGAGTGAATAAATTCAGTTCAACTCGATAAGGTGAGATTAAAAATTAACTAAGAAATTAAAAATCGCAGAAGAAGGAAAGATTAAAGTATGGAATATATCAATTAAATATGGAATGGTTTAGTAATGGTAATAGATTTATTGCTTATTTTTTTGATTGTTTTTTTTTTATATATTTATAATTTATTAATACTAATAATAGCAATAAAAATAATGTTGGTTGGGAACACCAACAACCAATGTGAAAATTGATATTAGTGCATTTAAAAAAATATATTTACGCTTTAAAAAAAAAACAGCTTTTTACGTTTATTCCCCTCTTTTCCATTACTCCTCCCTACTTGCCACCCTTTTCGTGTACTTACTTACTTACTTACTTACTTTTCTTCGTTAACGTACCATTGTACTGCAACAAAGGCCAGAAGCACGGACTGTTCCTTCATCGTTTCTAAACTTAAGCTCAATTTATATTATTTTTCAAAGGTATTATAAGCAAAAAAAAAAATTAAAAAATGACTAATTTTTCTCCTAATATTTTTCACTTTTTTCATAGTTTCTTCCCACGTACCGCCTCTATTTTTACCACTTTTTTGTCAGTAATACTATAATACTTGTTTTGCATTTTGTTGTAAAAAATATTTTATCCACGTTGGATAATGAAATGAACATTTTTCAAATTTGATCTTTACCCAGGAAAGAATAATATATTGTTTCAACTTTGTATATTAGTCCTTTCATTAATTAGGGTAGACAAACTATCATATTCGTCAGTGAGTATCCCTGCATATGGTATGAAATAGATCTGTTGAGACGAAACACTCCGCACAAGGCATGTGGGTGTAGTCAAGGTGTAAATTTACTCGGATGAATTAAGCGATCAAATTCGAAGTAAAAATGCGGTACAAATTCCGACGTAGGGTAATAAAGAATACGCCTTGTTTGGGGTTTTTCCGTAGTAAAAGGGAAAAGCCATTTACCCTTTTTTCTAATTTACTGCACTTCGGATTTCGGAAAATATGGGATTATTTTATTTGAAACATGAATCTCGGGTTTTTTGGAATTTCTGCCGCGTAAAGTGTACAGGTATTAAAATCGAGATAAATTAAGTGAAATGGTGGTTTCTCGCTTAGATAAATTTTCCTCTTATTTTTACTGCATATGGATTTGATAATATATATATATTGCAGATAGTTTTTATAAAAATTAAAAATACGATCATGGTCGATTTATTACCTTGAGAAGAAAGATAATTTTTTTTAATATTGATTTAAAGTTATTTCACGTTATAGTTTTGAGAGACATACATTTATAACATGTCATGACATATTCTCGAGAGTTAAAGCGATAATCCGCCATAGTTTTTCCAATCTGAAAACGAAATCTTAAATAACACGATGCTTTAATGAGTCTCAAAACTTTTCGTCGTTTATATCGAAGAAATAAAAAAAATCTTTCCTAAAATAGTTATCTATCTTTTGTCCCATTTGAAAAAAAGAAAAAACTTTGACAACGGTAACCCTCATAATTCATACTTCTATTGCCGTAGTATTCGCATTGAACAAGCTCACGCATGAAATTTTCTAACCTATTACATCATGTAAGAGGAAAAATAATGAAATTGTAGCCAAAAAAAAAAATGGGAAAATTTCTTTTCACCGTAGTTTCATTTTGTTTTTTGAAAAATGGTTCACATTCGGTACGGTAAAACGCGTGATACGGAGGAAGCACGTCGATGAAATATTTGGTCCGTTTTTCACGCTACGTACGAGAACGTTTTTTAGGCACATTAATTAAAATATGTTCATCTGTTTTTCAAGCTGAATTTGAACGAATTTCGTCAATTTGAACTAAATTAAAATTGGCCCTTTTCCTAAGGTAAATTAATCAACCTGATGTTTTTTCACCTAAATAATAGGTACTTAGATACGAAATAAAACTGAGTGAAAAATAAGCTCAGTTATCGAATACTGGTTTAATATATTTGCAGAGAAATTTTGTTGCCGCCTTTTAAAATCGTAAATGGTATATGGGAGATGTAAATATATTCGAGTAAACTACATGTATGTTATAAGTGTAATGGCCTTATGGAATATTTCCCTTACCATTTCCCCAAGCTCGACAATTTTGAAAGATTTATCGTTTATAATGTGTTTCCATCCGTAATAAATATTTAATCCGATTTAAACAAATAAATAATGAGAATATATTTACCATAAGAAAGAACCTTACTCAACTCTTTTGCTCGATGGTATTTTTCTTGAATTTTTTACGTAGGGGTGAGAGGAGTGTGTTTTTTCCTATCACAAATGCATTCGATAGAAATGATTTATTTTTGGCTAAAAAACTACAATCACTTTTGGCGAACGGTATTGCACAATGCATCGTATAAAATATGCGGTATACACGATAGCAAATGGGTAAACAGGAAGCGTTTGGAACACTCGAGTTCATTCGCAGATTGGAACTTGGTATGAAATTGAATATGATATGAAATATGTGAAGAAAAGCACCAAGTTTGAAAGTAATTAAATTTGTTTTGTTGTGATTTCATTTGGTGAAGTTTAATTATTAGTGGTCGGAGCTCGAAGCAATTTCTACGTACGAATGATTTTCGTAGTGCCACGCGAACGCCAAAATAATACAATACATATGCGCTAATATGAAATCAGGGTTTTTCATATTTTTACAATACTGAAATGTCGATTGCTTAGTCCTACGCATTTAAGTCTAGAGTTGAAAAATTGAATATGTAATTTTTATTACTTTACAATATTGAAAATAATAATTCAATATACGTACATTTTACGATGGTTAGTCAGCAAACTTAAAATGCCAGAAGTTTTCGCTTCTGAGTTATGCGTGTTTTGCTCTAATTCTCGAACGAGCGTAATGATTAAGCAAAGGAAAAGTTTCTGTCGAAATTCAACGAATCGGGAAAATATAATATTTTGAGAAATTATTACCTACGTGAAAAGTTAACCAAGAATTTGTATTTGTTACAAAATGTCTATATATCTCGATATGATATAAATATGAAAAATTAAGTTTTTCAACTCGAACGGGAACGCTGGTTATAGGATTGTTAGTCGTAACGTATGAAAGTTTTCGTTGCAGTCAATTTTCTTATTATGGGCTGCGTGAGAACGGTGCTGATGTAGTAAATAAATTTTATGAGTTGCGCTAAAAATGAATTTCGAGTATTTCAGCTTTTATTTATATTCATCCGTTTCCTTCGGCTTTCGGGTTCGGATTTTATCTTTCACAATAGCTTTCTCCTTTTAGGTGATTTTTCAATTTGAATAAGATAGGTATTGTATAGGTGGTTGATTTTACTAGGAGAGGTCCAAGAGCGGTCTCTTAGAAGGCATAGTACGAAAATTTCCCAAAATTTTTGCGAAAGGCGTTCTCCTAAAATTCAGGAGTTTTTCCCGGCATATTTTTTATTAAATTCAAAATGGCGGTTTACTCGTTGAAAGGGTTTAGAAAGGCCCCAAGATATGTAATGTAAACTTCGAATATGGTTTAATTTTATATAATCAGTCGAGAATAACAGTACCTACTGATATATCCAAGTTTCAGCTTTGTGGAGTAAAGTTGGAATGAGAGAAATGAAGCAAAAAAGGATTTTTAAGGTAATATGAGTCATGAAATTTCTTGAGTGGTTCGTATTAAACATGAAATTCTACATAGAAAGCTCTAAACTTTTGTGTTAGATTATTTGGGAATTGTAATATGAATAGCCGAATAGGTGCCTCAAGTCTGCATCAAAATTGATCAAAAATGGCGAGCATACAAAGTTGAGGAAAGCTTGAGGAGCTATAAATACATAGAATTTGATAAATAATCAATTAAATAATTTTAATATAAAATGTAATAAATCTAACATTATTTTTGGACAATGTTCAGAAATGTGCGGTATGAATCGTAGGTTTATGCCTATTAAAACTGAATCCATTAATTTTAATAATTTTAATGATTACTAAAGCTAAGAAGTAATCCTTCTCTGCAACACTTCAGGTATTTTTGTAGGAAAAAAAGAAGGTAACGGCTTCAACAAATGATGTGGTGATAACGCAAGAAAGCTTCTTATTGGACAAAATTTAGAAAAGATTGAATTTTTACGGATCAAAAAGTACTTTTTATAATGGTTCAATTTTACTCTTATTTTTATTTTGAGTTTCATAAAAGAAAAAGTTTTTTTTTTCAATTGCTATTGGACTTTTAAATAAATGAAAATATGATGCAAGTTTACGAAATTGCAAATGTTACTAAGCTCAAGAGGTTTTGGACACCCTGGACCGCACTTTGGCCACACTAATGGCTTGTGGAATGCAAAATAAAAAACTATTTGTACCTATTTCTTTTGATATCTATATGTTGGGTCTAGGTAATGAATAATCGCTACATTACATGTTTCTATGATGTGAATGAATTGGCAATTACCTCATCATATAATTTAATACACATCTTGGGTATTTATTTTTTTTTATTATTAATCAATAATAGTAATTTTCTTAATTTACTTTGATCAATCAGATTCCAAAATTTCGCCTTTATCCACTGTTTCAATGCATATTTTAATGCATATTTTAGTAATCGGCTGCATAAATATTGATTAAAAAAAAATTAATAACGACAGTGAAGACAACTAAATGTCCTTAAAAATTTAGAGAAGCGAAAATAATTATACTTCTCGAGATTGGATTCATTTACATTTCAAAAAACTAATTTTCAAGATTATTTCCCTGTCGATAAGAGATGAATTTGAGAAAAGCGATAAATTTTGGCACTTGCTGCATCACAAGCCATCGGTTGTAGATGGGTACCTATATTTTACGACAGCCAAGACGTTGCGGCGATGTATTAAAATATGGCCTCTTAGTTCTTTGTCAATAAAACACTGTACTTGAGAATTCTTTTGTGAAATTAATTACCGTTTTATTCCATTTTCGTGATTAATGAGATGAACAGTTTTAAAGTTTTACATTGTTTTTTCGGCGAATTAAACTTCGACGGTAGCGAACGTGAAAAAATAAGAAAAACTTTTTGATTAATCGCGGTTTCAAATTATTTTCAAGAACAAAGACGAAAAAAGGTACAATTAAAAAGTAAAGAAATGAAATGAATAAAATGGTAGGAAAAGGAAAGATTTTTTTTATTACTTCCAACCGAAGACTTGCTTAATTTATTCTAGCTTTTCTTTTTCTTATAGTTGATGCGATATTTAACGAGCGCTTAAATGGTATGATTTATCGAGAGCACTTTTCATAGATATCAAGGTATACGAGTTTATTCCTCTAATTTTAAGTGCCAAACAAGTATTAGGCTCCCACCAAGTATTTCTTTCTTTAGTAGGCAACTGTTGAGCTGGATCCTTCTTATAAAACTCTTCTCAAGGGGATTTCGTATATAGAAAAATACAACTTTGAGGGGTACTAATGTTGAGCGCATTTTCAGCACTCTATTAAATACTGAAAGTACCAAAAAAATCTCCTTGATATAGACAACGTGTAATCTGCATACATAGTTACATATTTATACTTATATGTATTCAGTTGAATCCAAATTTATTACAATCGTTAAATTACAAGTTTTAATTGGTGCGCCGTTCTATAGGCACAAAAGTTCGTTGTTTGTGTGTTGTTCTCAAATAATTCATATTTAACCTAAGGTAGGTAAAAACGCCCAAGCTACAAGTTGAAGAAATATTTTAAAGTTAACGTCGTAACAAATTCAGCAGCGTGTAAATACATGCAACGTGATTTCCACTACGTACGTGTTTCGCACGTTCATGGTTGTAACTTGTCGAAATATTTTCGACTTTCATTAACGTCGGCGTGAAGAGAAATTACAAAGACAAAGTTCAACTTTAAACGCAAATAACGATTAAGCACCTTAATTTTGTCTCGCATTATTCATTTTCCTCGCTTACTCGTTTCAGCGATAGGTAGCTCTAGCTATAGATACTGAATGAAAGATAGGTATTTTGGGTGTATAGAACAAAATGAATGTATAGTAATGTGTTAATGTTAATGTTAAATTTAAATATATTTTCATTGTAACAATGAATTATATTTTCATTTAATGAAACGAAATAGATGGCTTTGAAACAAATGGCAGTAGCGAAAATTGTTTTCTATTCTATATAATTTTATATGTACATTCATAAGATTCTTACCTGCTTCTGTTTCATTGAAAAAAATTTGTTTATATATATAATACCTAATTAACTACAACTACATAGATTAACCATACGTAGATAGCCAACTGTACGGTAAAGTTTTATCACTCTAAAACTGAGCTGAAATTTGTTTTTTGATAATATCTTAAAATAAATTCAAGATAGAGGGCTCGCAAATGTCTCATTCTAAAGTATTGAAATGCAGAGTGATTTAATTTTTCCAAAAGTTGCTGTCGTCGATTTACTTTCGGAATTAATTTTGTAAAAGCGATTTATTTACTATATTATGAATCATCTCAAAAAGTAAAATCTATATTTTTTTTAAAAAAAATTTGCGAAAAACCAAGCAATAAGTCAAATTTATGTTTACTACTGGAGCTTATCCTTTAAATAACAAGGTGGGGTCAACTATGACCCCAACCGGTAAATAACAAGGTGGGGTCGTAGTTGACCCCATCTTATTTGAAGCACTATTCACATCAATGTTACCTTCAGTTAGGACAAAAATTCTGCTTAACATCTATAAGGTGTTTACACTGATTGTTATATGTATGAGGATGTCCCTATAGCTAAGCAAAACAACTAAACAGCATATAAACGCGGGAATAAAACATTGGTGCCCATTCGGAGAGTTATGAAGAGTTTTTGTAAATTTCAAGCAGTAAGTAATTAATTTATCATTTCCTTGGAAAATTATTTTAAAAATTGCATAGAAATTTTTGATAAAGGGTCGGAACTCCGTCATTTCTCGAAATACCCATAAGAGTTGATGAATTGAAATCTAACATGCGAGGGAAAAGCCAAAAAAAAAAAAAAAAATAGTATTTTCATCTTTAGATTTGTTGCTGACCAGTGAGGTTCATGTTGGCTTTTCCAAATGTACGATTTGGTAAGTTGAACTCCAATCTGAAGGAAGAGGTGGAGGTAAAACTAATTCAGATTTATTTTCTCATTTTTGATGTTGATGAGAATTGGCGACGTTATACCGGGTGACTACTTGGCACCCCAAGCGCAAAAATCTTTCCCTGATAGAAATAAATTATATATTTGAATGATGTTAGCCAGAATAAATGGCATAAATAATATTTATTTAATGCCTAAAAGCATTTATCAATGAAATGCAAAATTTTAATTTATACTTTTGTAGTCAAAAATGCATATATGTTTCGAATTTTTTCACAGTTTAGCTAATTTTTTCGCTTGGGTGCTCGAATCAAGTAGTCACCCAGTATAGACACCGAGTTACTGCACTCCCAGTCTCCCATAAGAGCAATGTAATTAGTTCAGAAATGATTGCCAGTTGTGCGACAATCTAGAAGGCTCATCTCGGATTGGTGACTGAAATAACAACTAATGATCAGTACAACCATATCTCGGCGGGAATTCAAAACAACCAATCAGTAGTGATGGAAACTATCGATAGCACTATCGATAGTATCGATAGCTTTTGGAAAAAATATCGAAAAATATCGATAATAAAACTATCGTTTGACTATCGATACTATCGATACTATTTTTTGTATTTTCGTCGATAGTTTCGATAGTCTCAGACTCTCAGTAAATGGCTTGATTCATGCATACCAGGCTGAAAAATGAAAATGAAACATCAAAAATGAAAAAAATACTGGCGAAAAGTAAATAATGACCTTTTTTACTTCTTTAAATCTTAATTTATGCTCTTTTAAAAATTTTCTGAATGTAAAAACTTGTGAAAAATAATAATCGTGCGTGAAGTTTTTTATTTATTTATTTTTCATAATAGTAATTTCTTCAATTTTGGAACTATCGATAGTTATCGATAGTATCGATAGCGATTTATCATATTATCGATACTATCGATAGTGATATTTTTCATCAACGATACTATCGATAGCAAAATACTATCGATAGTTTCCATCACTACCAATCAGAGTCGAGATTCGTGTCTAGTGGTCCGCAGCGCTCTTACAGGAGCAAATAACTCTACTTCAATTTTTTGTTTATTTTTCCAAGTGCACTAACTTGATATCTATATCATTTTGAGGATCGGAATCGTAATGAAGAATCGTCTCCAAAAAAAAATGGGATTCGGAATCGGATTCTCTTTCATGATAGAATCGCGATTGATGAATTCGATTCCCAGTTTTGAGAGAATCGTCCCATCCCTGATAAGATTTTTTTAGTTGACCATATTGAGGGTGCATGTGTACTTCTCACAATTTCAGGTAATTGTTCCACTGATAGTTTAATTCTTAGGAATTGAGTAGGTCGAAAATAAAAGATTTATTTTGAGTTATAAAATACTTGGGTACCTATCTAAATTTTTAGAAGTACGATGAATTTTTAAAATAAATTTAATTATTTTAAACAAATTTTTTCTTTTAAATCCATCAATTCTTTAGTAGCACATTAATTTTTCAATTTTAAAATAAAATCCAGCTTAATTCGCATAAGTTTAAACTTGAATGATGAAATATTTTAAAAGTTGAATAAACTTAATAATTTAATTTCTATTTTAAATGTAACTATTAATTCAACATCGAAATAATAGACTAAAATTTTAATTAAATTATGAAATTTCAATGTTTTAGGTATTGTACACGATAAAATTTTGAATTTAAAATTTTTCTCATATATGGAGTGATGTAAGTTTGAAGGATTTTTTTAATTTGAATAAATTTAGAATGATTTTATTTCTAATTCGGGTAGTAGGAGCAAAAATTTGATTTAAAAAACAATAAAATTGGCAGAAAATGTTGCATTTTGACTTCTAGGGGTGAGTATTATCTTTGAAATCCAATGAAAGGGACAAAAAATGTAGAATTGTTGTGCTGCATATGATGGCGTTCATTGTGGAGGCACCTTTTTGTGGGGTCATACTTGACCCCACCTTGTTGTTAACTTACTAAAAAAGTTTAATGGGAAATATAATGCATTGGGGTCATGTATGACCCCACCTTGTTATTCTCGTGTTTTTTCGTTCTGGGGTCATATAGGACCCCACCTTGTTATTTACCGATCTCAATCGCCTTGTTACTTAAAGGTTAAAGTTCATTAATTTTTAGCTGAGTTTCTAATAAAAACAAGTAGCTATTACATCTGATTTGAAAAGTGGGGTGGGGGAAGCTGGGTACTTTAAATCTTTGCATTTCAGACAATATATTTTTTCTCTCGCTCGTAACGTCGGTAGGTATTCATGAAATGAGCTCAAAATTTGGTGAAAGACCCTTCTTGAATATGCAAGAGAGGTACATTTTTGTTTTTTTCAGTTCACGTCGAAATGGTGATTTACTCAAATTTTGAGGAGGCTGGAGAAAGGGGAATCGCTCCAATTTTTGGTTTTTGATCTTATTTGAAAGAGTGAGTCAGACATCAACATATCCATTTTGGAGAGAAGTTGAAGCAAAAAACAGTTTTTTGAGGAAGTTCTGCGTAATGAAATTTCTTGTATCTTCTATATCTCTTAATAAAATCGATCTAGAAAGGTTAAACTTTGTATGTGAGCTTAGTTAGTGACCAGAATTTGACCTCTTGAATTTGGGTCAAAATGCATACAAAATGGTGGATTCTGAAAATTTGAGTGGAGCTTGAGCAGCCTCAAACTAGTATTTAAAAATGTAATTGATATGAACTCACATAATTATTGGACATAAGAAGTATACTATATCTCCAATTCACCTTTGTACATGATGCTGAAGAGGAGAAGTAGGAGTTATCGAAATTTCATAATCCAAGTATTCCCTCAAAATGTTTTTTTTCGCTTCACTTCCCTTCTAAGTCTCTCTACTAGGCTAAAATTGTATGTGTTTTTATCGAAAGCTTTCGATGTTTCGATTTTCGATTATCTTTAATATGACCTGTAAATTTGTATTTGGCATAGGTATGTTATATATTTTCTTAGTCTCATTATTCATATCATTCGATATTTTTTAAAAAATTTTGTATACATTTTGAGTCAAATTCGTGGGATCACATCTTGGTCTTCAATTAATTTTATACAAAATTTTAGCTTTCTAGTTCTATTTAGCGAAGGGATATGGAAGTCTGAAAAAATTTCATGATTCATATGATTTTTATATAAAAAATTATTTTATTATTTTACATACACATTTTATGCAACAATATAATTATACTAGATTTTCAATTTTATTCATGAATGTACTTTTAATTATGTATTTAATATTTATTTATTATTTATTTATAAATATTTTTCATTATAATTTTAGATTTATTTTTTATAAATTATTTTTATTATAATTATAGATTATTTTTTATAAATTATTTTTATTATAATTTTAGATTTATTTTTTATAAATTATTTTTTATATAATTTTAGATTTATTTTTTTTATAAATTTTTATTATGATTTTGAAAGTTAAAGGTATTATACCTGCTTAAAAAAAAAAAAAAAAAAAAAAAAAAAAAAAAAAAAAAAAACTCCAATCCTAACTTAATAAGCTAAAATTGTGTATGTTTAGCATCCTGAAATCCCTCCTTCGTATGAGACCATGAACGAAAATTTTCAAGCATTTACCCCCCTTCCCCTCTTTGAGTTGATCACCATTTTGAAGTAAATTTTAAAATTAAAAAAAACTTACACGTTCACGTGAAGATTACTCATCAAATTTTAGTCGATAATCCATACCCCAAGCGCTACCAAAAAGATTTAAAATTGTGTATATAAGAACTAAAAGTTGGACGTTAACCATATATAGCTGCATTAATGACCTGAAACGCAAAGATGATGAAGATCTTTCTAAATGAGGTCGGCTGTATTAGCTGTCATTTAAATTGAAAACTCATCTAAAAATAGGAGCTGGAGCAAGTGTGTGATCGTCATTGCAGCCGTAATGGTCAGAATTGTCCAAATGGCAATCATGACTAAATGAACTAACGTAACAAAGATGGAAATCTTAATATCTCGGCGTTCAACCTAAAATTCGACATCAGAATCGAACTGAGCTTGCCAAAAAACCTACTAATCGATACCCATGACGATATATGTAAGAGGCGTGGTTATTAGAAATAGTCTCCGCCCCCTTTTGTTCGTCTAACTCCACCCCAAAAATCAATTTTGATATATTTTAACCAATATTTATGATATTTTGTGTCGAGAATTGTGCTTCAAGTTCATATATATTTTGGTTACCCGATTTTAATCACTTTTTCACAATAATTATTCTGTGGTGGGAGTGGCTAGGGGCGGAGCTTATACGAAAAACGTTATTTCACGTCTTAGACTATATGTTGAATAGCTTAAATGAGTTATTATGATTTTTTGCAATCTTTTACTACTTATTCGGATTACTTATCCCATGGAAGGGAGAGAAGAGGATTAATTTTTGGCGGAAAACACCTCGACACCTTTAGTCGCGAATCATTATGTTCATTTCTTCGAATCGATCATTGTCGAGGTCAACGTTGAACTAAGAAAGTAAAGAAATGGGTTACGATGGAGAGCATTGACGAAGTGACTCGCGAGACTGAAACGAATCACCGACAAGACCGAGTAAAGTCCGGAGAGAATTTCGAAACGAATACGCCGCATAGAAGGCCGACGAAATGAAAACTTTATCATTATCAATCTAAATGGGTTACTTTTTCTGAAAATTGTCAGCTTGTTTTCGTTAACACATGGCGGAAGTTGGAATGCAATTTTACTTTGTCGATGTACGCCTGTTTTAGTATAGTGGCGCGATTCGATGCGTTATTTTTCGTCACCTTGTATGTACACGTAGAACGGCGGTGAAAATAAGGCTATAGGCGAAGTACTCGGCCGACTTGGAAGTTCGATTTAGCTGCGCATTAACGAAGCAATAGTCGACTAGGACGATGAAACGTCAAAGTAGAACGTCACGTCATATTTAAAAAGCTATTCGTCCCGATAAACGCGAATATTACGGGCGCTGTAGACGAACGGCGAAGGGAAAACAATAACAGCGACTGCAACAACGGCGAAAATAAACAAATAAAAATAGTATATCGGTGCGTATAGTTGCGAGACGCGCGAGCCACGCCTAAAGAAGTAATGTTTACCAATTGTAGAATAGGATAAGCGGAATGAATGAGTTTCCTTCTTTTCGGGCTAATGGACTACGGTCTCTTCATTAACAAACGTCTGTGGAATTAATGGCAACATTTGTTACGGTACGTACCTACGGACTTGACTACGCCGTTTACTCAAAATATACGACTTTCTGGCCAATTTTTCTACCGGGGAGGTGAACGTAAAACGCCGCCAGTATGTAAGTAACCGCAATTTGGAAAATTTATCCGTTAATCTACGACGCACCTTTTAACGAGCTTTTTCTCTCCCATTTAAAATACGTTCGCGCCCGGGTCGGATTTCGCTACATCGCAATTGTACGTCAATCTATCGATAAGTGGTTAAACGGCGGGCGCGTTTCGACGTACCGTTAAGTTTTTATGATGCCTCGGAATTAGGAGAAACGAGCGTCGTGTTTCTCTTCGCGGTAAGTTCGCTCAACCTTGGCGAACTGTACCATCGAACGTCTTAATTGAGTTCGTAACGAATCATCGGTAATTCGTTCCTACTAATGCTAACCATTCGAGTACCTACGGAAGCCTGAGACATTTCCAAACCGTTGATACCAATTTTGGAATCGGCGCTCGGTAAATAAGCTTTGATGTGTGGTTGTTGGAATGCCAGTCGAGATGTTTACGATTTGATGGCTTAGAGAAACGTTTTTATTACGTTTGACACTTACAACTGATAGGAATAATACGTTTATATTTCTGTTTCAGTTATCTCCACAGTCAGCTGGGACGATTGGTGGACTTACGACGGAATTTCAGGTAATTTATTGTATTATATTTTTATTTGATGAATCGTTGTAATTTACTGAAGAATTTTATTTGATTAATGTGATGGCCAATGATTGGTAAATTAACAGAATTGCTCTTCGCTATTGCGTAAATCACAGTACTTTATGAAGTATTTGGTTAATCACTGTAATATACATTGAAATATAATTTGGTGAATTATGGTAATTATAGTATGGTTTTGTAAATTACAGTAATTTATACGTGATTAGGAAAATTATGATAAAAACCTAAAATTTTGTAAATTATGGTAATTTACGGGTAATTAGATAAGTTACGGTAATTACCATAAAATTTGGTAAATAACGGTAATAAACGTATAGTTGGTAAATTACTGTAATTTGCATATAACTTAGTAAATGATGATAATTGAGTCGTAATTAGGTGAATTATAGAAATTAACTTAAAATTTGGTAAATTACGATAATGGATGTTAAATTAGTAAAATTAAATTATGGTAAACTCAAAATTTGGTAAATTACAGTAATTTATTCACAATTTGCTAAATCACTATAATTTACTCATAAATCGGTAAAGTACAGCAATTCACTCACAATTCGATTAATTACTTCAATTTACTCATAACTTGGTAAATTACAGTAATTTACTCATAATTCGGTAAATTACAGCAACTTACTCACAATTCGGTAAATTATAGTGATTTACTCAAAATTTGGTAAATTACAGTAATTTACTCACAATTTGGTAAATTACAGTAATTTACTCACAATTTGGTAAATTGCGATAATCAACGTATGATTTAGTAAATTACTGTAATTTACATCGAATCTGATTTGGTAAATTACATAAATTACTATTAACTTGGAGTCGCGAGTTGAATGATTTTATTTTGACTCCAAAATCTTCTCTGATTGCATGCTAGGTCATGAGTTGAAGTTGAACTTTTAAATTACTCCATAATCTAATAGTGTTATTGAAGATTATTAATGTAATGATTAATCGCCTACACTTTGATACACTACAAGAATTCGACTGTGATTCCTTACTTTTTGTGAAACAATGACAGTATAACCCATTTCTCCTCTCGTTCTTCCCCTCTCCATTTACTTCTCCTTCTCCATAAAATTATCACAAAAACACATTGTGTCGAAACACTAGGTATTATGGAATTTTTATTCTTCTACCGCCCCCCACCACCACCGAACCTTTGTGAGGTAGAAATCAGACATATTTTGTGTTCCGAGTCTTGAAAACCTTAAATCAACTTTATACTATGCATAAAACCAAGACATATTCATTTACTCAAAATTTTGTGTTTTTCTAAAAAAATTAAAACGAGGTCAAAAATCATGAATTTTCAAAAAACATTTCCTAATTTTTTTTTTTTAGTTTTAAAAAGTGAAGAATTATTCCATGTCAATTCAACCGGAAAATGTAATTTTTGATCTCATAGCTTTCGATTTCGCTCATTGTTTTTACGAGTTAGTTTTGCTACATAGGTATAAAAACCACCATCAGTCCCCCCCCTCCTCCGGACACCACGTGGACAAGAGAAGAATTTCATTAATTTTTGACATTTTTCAGTACTTGCAAAACATTTACAATTTTCAGTTCTTGTAGAAAGCGAAAAAAATTATGTAGAGATGAACGGTTTTCGCAGTTCAGTAGCCCATCTAACAAAGATTTTAACGAACTCATAAAATTCTTAAAAGTTCAACTTTTACTACTTGAAAAAAATATCAAGGCCCCGATTCGAAAATTTGAAGAAAATATCGTAATATGGAATAACTTGATGTATTTTCAAACGCAGTATTTTCGAAATGCGAACATTCTCCATTGGGGTATGGAGCCTCATAATTTTGAAAAAGAAATCGAAAAAAATCATTACGAACGTGTGACATATGCTTCTACAGGTATTTGGGTACGCTGAATACGATTATGAACTCGTTTTTCAATCTCGGCCATTTTTAACCGCCTCCCTCACCAACTACCTCTTCTTTGATCACAAAAATTAGATAATAATGATAAAAGCGCTTTCTTATGGTGATTTCATTTTGTGCTGATTTAAAAATATAATTAGTGACACTGAATTATTTATCATGTTTACCAATTTCTCCAAGTGCCCGTATACGAGGGAGTTGAAGCATTCACAAATTTTCTCAGAGACTTGTAATTCTTAGTACAATATGTAGCATGTTATTCATTAGGCGTGAGTATTTAGAATCACGAATTCTTTTTATAAACTGATTTTATATCCCTCATGGGGCCACTTGGAGAAATTGTTGAATTGACGCGGAATGACCCTGAGGTGTTACTTTTTCGCAGTATTATTCCATCATAAATCCGTGAAAATATTTTCTAAATTTGAACAAAAAAGTGAACGAAATGACCATTATTCCTGTACCTTAGTTCGATCAAAAACGTTATTCGAGTAAAAAAAAAAAAAACACGAAATTCTTCTCTCCCACGCTTTCTCGCTTACGCTAACGTCGCGTAAAAGTTGCATGAACTCAAAGGGCGGGAAATATCTGAAATAAAGGAATACGCTATCATCACCGCGACGACGGTTCTTTTCAAAGTCGAACACGCCGACAGCGGCGTAAGAAAATCAGCGTATATAAGAGTGTAAAAATAACTTAGTTTAGGTATTCCTCCACCTTTTTTTTTTCGTCCTATCGCGTTTATTTTTTTCGCCCGCTTGTATCGGCAGGCTTATACGCTTTTCAAAATTTATAAACTGGGAAATATATGTGTGTAAGTTATACAAAAGCGAATTGAATGTATTATCTGTTCCCACATGACTGATAAAACTTTTCTCTTTTCCAACCAATATCTTGCGTTCGGCATACCAATACTGGATCCGACGCACCGGTGTGCCGTGTACGGCGTCATCGTGGGCGCCGATATTTAGTTTAATAAAAAGTTGTTTTTATTAAACGACGATGCACGCAGGTTTCCAAGTAGGTATGCCTGTGTTACCGGCTGACGTTTCTATTTGCATGATGGTAGTGTCCGAGAAGTTGCATATGTCGATTCCTTGTATATGGCGAAGTGGTGTTGATAAAGTTGTATACGCAGTTCGCCGCAAATGTGAAGTGGAAGAGGTGTTAATAAAGTTGCATAATCAGTTCGCTGAAATGTGAACTAGAAGTGTTAATAAAATTGCATAATCAGTTCGCCGTAAATGTGAACTAGAAGAGGTGTTAATAAAACTGCATAATCAGTTTGCCGTAAATGTGAGGTGTTAATAAAGTTGCATACTCAGTTTGCTGTGAATGTGAGGTGTTGGTAAAGTTGCATAATCAGTTTGCTATAAATGTGAACAAGATGAGGTGTTATTAAATTTGCATAATCAGATGGCCGTAAATGTGAGGTGTTAATAAAGTTGCATAATTCGTTCGCCTTATATATCGACTTTATAAGACTCGTTAGATTGAAGCGGGAAGTAAAATTAATATCGTCGGTTGACGGAAACGCGTGTGATAGTTTCCAAAATGGCAGCGAGCCAATGTATGAGGAATTTTTTCAATCGTTCGAGCCATCGTGCTGAAAGTAGGTATCTTAGAATTCGACGATGTTTCGTAAAAATGCAACGATAATTCTTTACTACGAAAGACCAGTGTACGAGGATATGTTGTAAGTAATAGAAAAATCTTGTGCGGAGAAATTCGTTCGATTTGGTTGAATAGACTGTAATAGCTCCATTACCAAATTCGATCGAGTTATTTGAAACAAAAGCTTCCATTTGATTAGCCAGTGGCGTGTACAATATCGCAATTACAAGCGAAACCAAATTTACTCGACCTTTTTACATCGGTTTTATCTATTAATTCGACATATTTAAACACAACGCGGCGATTTCCGAACGCGCGTATAATGTTCCCATTTATCGTTCTTCGCCCTGTGCAAACGCTCGAGTATGGGTACATTATGCAACGGTAATGTTGATTTAATCCTTGGCAAAAAATACATCGGATTTACGTTAAGGCAAACAGATGTACAGGGTAAACCTTTAGGTGTATGCCTTTTATAGAAAAATTGCCGAAAGAATTGGTTTCGCGAAAATTTCGTATTCGAAGTAAATTTAAAATAAGCGTCGTTTCGGTATAGATATGTGGTGAAGTTTTAAACATTCGCGATATTCAATTAGGTATCGAAATCGCAAACGTATAGCGTGAGTTTCGCGGATATAATACATATTCGTTTACATAAATAAAAAAAATTTAGTTTACATTTTATATTCACTTGTTATTTATATTATTCGTGTGTTAGGAATAAATTTTTGTTCTGATTCTTTTTTTCCTTCGACAAGAGATTTTGATCCGATTTGGAAAAGTTTGCCTTTATTTCACAAAGTAGAAATATTTTTTCGTCGATTTCTTTTACCAAAAAGTTCGCTACACGTATCGATTGTATTTTTTTCCTCTCTGTGTTACCTATTACTGTAACGGCGCCTTGAATACGACGTTTTGTTTCGAATAACCAGTTTTTCGAGGGTACGAGCATATAATACGAGTAATGAATGGAAGAAATTGATATGTAAATTGTAATGAGGCAGTATCAGAGCTGAGTTTTTAATGGGATTTTGATAGATTGTACTTCTGGCCAGGAGTGATCATGTGAGCTCTGAAGATTCTTGAGGCTTCAAATCTTCTTTCATAGGCCATTTTGGACCACTTATAATTTTAACATAAGTGTGAGGGTCATATTATCATCTGGAAAATGTCCAACTTTTTGATGTAATTATGTATTTTTCCCCCACGTGTAGTACCGATGGGTACTGATGAAAATCGCTCAAAATTTGGTGAGAGAATCTTCATAAAAATGCAAAAAAGGTACTTTTTTGTTTTTGATCTCATTTGAAAGAGTGAGTCACGGACACCAACATATCATAATTTTAGCTTCGCAAGTGCATTTAGAGGGAAGTTAGAGCAAAAATGGCTTTTTGAAGAAGTTTTGAATCAATAAATTTCTTGAATATTTCATATTTCTTCAAAAAATTAATCTAAATACGTCAAACTTCGTGTATGGAGTTGGTTGGTGACCAGAATATCATCTCTTCAATTTGAGTCGAAATGGATACAAAATGGCGCATTATCAAAATTTGAGTAGAGCTTGAGGAGCTTCTAACTAGTGAAAATGTGATTAATGTGAACTCATATGATTATTTGTAGTAAGTAGTAACATATATTTGAAACTCACTTCCACACATGATTTTAGAGGGGGAAAGGAGAGGGATAACGATTTCAAACTTAGGTGGGGGTACAAGAGAGATCGGAAATTCTTTATTGTGGCGTCATATGATGAAATTAGCCCAAGTGACGAACTTGTTCTGATTATTGGGAGGGCAGTCGGAGCAAAAACAGCTTTTGGAGGGGAAATTGTTGCATGAAATTTTATGATCTTCCATATCTTCTCACTAAATCAACTTGGAAAGATCCTACTTGAAAAAAATTAAATTTTTATTCCGTTCTCACTTGAGCGTTTTTTAATTAGTAAAACTTGATTTCGTGGTTTTTATTTTACACGATCAAAAATAAAGAAAAGAGAGATCGAAAATAAACAACCCTGGAATTTTCAAAAAACGTTACCTAGAAGTCTAAAAACACCATTGTTGGAATTTGTCTCAAAAAATTTCTCAATATGTACAGATTTCACCCCGCCCTCCCCTGCGCCATTACTCGTTCTTCCAAATATTTTATTGCTTATTTAAAAATTTATGAGGTGGAGACTTCACGAATTTTCAAGAATAGTAAAAACTCTGACGTGGAAAAATTTACATAAATTGAGTAAAATTTTAATTTTACATCAAAACTTTTGATTTAAATACCACGCAAAATTTTGAAACCCCATGTAATTAAAAAAATACTTTGGCAAAATTATTATTACATTTACGTGAAATTTTCAAGGCCCTCGTCTCATCAATATTTTTAAATTCAATTTATAAAATTGTTAAAAAGATTGGGGGCATAGTCTTGAGAATTCGTTGATTCCAACATTTTTTTGCTCTTTCTACTACAAGTTGGAACTGAAATTGGAATATGACTGTCAAGGAATGTCCTTGCCTTTTCCTCTTCTCTCCCTCGTTCTCTCTTTTCCTAATGAGATAGGCTACATTAGCTATCATTTTTATTAAAAACTCAGGTAATAACTGAAAGTAACCATAACGAAATTAAGTTATAATTGGGGGGGGGGGGAAAGGAAAATAACTGAAACCACATACGAAATTTCGTTTTCACTCGGCAAAACGCAGAAACATGGAAATGTGTTCATCGGGCGTATTGTTATTCACGCGATAGTAGCGACTGTGTGACTCGTCGCTGTGCAAATCCACAAGGGGCAATTTTGTCTGCGTCAAAAAACGCAGCTACCAATAAAAACGAACGCCGAATGACAGACACTTTTAGAAAGGACGATTGGGATTAAACCACCAAATCGTGAGCACCTTTGGGGTCCTCAGTCTTTTTCGAATTCCCCGAATGTCGACGCGAAACGTAGGTTTATTTTTTGTCTATACAGTAACGGTACGTTATTACGGTGTAGGTGTATTATGTAATGTGTATGTACGAAATACCGATGCACACGGTTGGCTTGTTTTTGTTTTTTTTTTTTGTTACGTTCGGTTGCCAATTTAATTTCGAGCTTTTTGTTATGCGTAGGTCCGGCCTTCTGGGGATTAATTAATCCGGAGTGGAGTCTTTGTAGTAAAGGAAGAAGACAATCGCCAGTCAACTTGGAACCGGATAAGTTGCTGTACGATCCTAATTTGAGGCCTTTTCACGTCGACAAAAGCAGGGTAATTGTTTTATAATTTTTCGTCGCTTGCCTCCAGGCTAACGAAAATTTCGTTCGTGCGGTGATACTCGTATGGCGATGCGAAAACGTAAACGCTTCTAGGTTTATTCGGGTCATCCACGCATTCTGTTTTCGGGTAAAGGTTTTTTTTAATGGACTTTTAGAGGTTTTCTGGGTAAATTTCCTTAATTACCAGAAATTTGGCGAGTTTTAGAGAATTACTGGATGTTCGGTGAACATAAAAAGGTTATCAAATGAATGTCAACTTTGAGAGAATTACCGTAATGTTGAAAATTCAGGTGAATTATTGAGACTGCGGTTAATTCGAGTAAATTACAAAAGTTGCATAAATGTTGGAAAAATGTTCATGAATCACCAAAAATTGAGTAATTTTGCATAATTTAAGCAAATAGTGGTAAATATGAAGCAATTGCCTTAATATAGGCGAAGCGAAAAATATCAGCTAATATCACTCAATTACCAAAAATTCAATAAACGTGAATTAATTTTAGTACATAACTAAAATTTCCTTCACTCAATCGCCTTATACCCACTCTTGTAATCCCACTAATACTTAAGCACACCTCTAGCCCAGTGCTGTACATGGCGTCAATTTATAAGAAGAAAAAAAATGAGTAATTTAGTATTCATTGCACGTGTGATGAGAAATTTAAATAAATACCTAGGTTAACCTGATAATGATAAGAATAGTAAATACTATACAAGTATTAATTTGATATGCATTTAAGTGCATTATTCAATAAATATCAGTAACATGTTGTTAAGTTTAAGTAAATGAAAAAAAATTTGCGAATTCAAATGAATA
>VFXL01000539.1:0-100001 GCA_009761765.1 Phenacoccus solenopsis | reverse complement strand
AAGGGTTAGAAAAAAAACAGAATCAGCGATAACGGCATAACAAAAGCAATAATTCAGTCGCGTATAATTTACTACAAATCCATCTGCCTCTGGGTTCGAGCCAATCTAGATAATTTTAAATTTTATTATTATTTCTTAATTTGAGTCACAAATATAACGACTCGAGACGCGTATGATGCGATAAACTGACGCGTTCGTAAAATCTGTTGATGCGGGGGATTTGCTTTTTTGGCGAATTATTGTAAATCATTCTTGTGGTCAATGAACTAGGCTAGGTTATCGGTGAGTCTAGGTTTACATGGTGTTCGAGGATGGATTAAAAGTTTTCCATTGTGGTGGCGATGGGAGGAATTGAAAAAAGGGTTAATTTTAATTCGATTTTGATGGCTAAGATCTGAAGAGCTTTTGGTGTGAGTCCAGAAACGATTAATGGTTGGAGAAAAAATTAACTCGAAATCCTGATTAATTTTCTGTCCGAAAAGTTCGTTTTTTTTTTTAGAGAGAGAGAGAGCTTAGGAGCTGATAAAAAAAATTAAATTTTTAAACCATTTGTAAACGTGCCAAAGAGATATATTTAAGGCATCCTGGTCCGGTATCCTATAACTTATGTTCAACATGGTAACCATTTAGTGATACAAATTCTCTCGAAGTTGGAAGTTTTAAAAGAACGTCGGAGTGTTACGTCATAACAACACCGATACATTGTTTCGCGATTATGTAACCAGCAATACGTAGTACTTGATGTGACGAGAATTCGGTACATATATCGGTTACTATGGGCGAATATAGTGTGCGATAATCTCACAGACATCGGGTAATTAAGGTTTAATTACCTCTATAAAGAGAGTTCCCGAACGTTGCAGATGGTGGCGAAAAAAATTCCAGCTATCGAGTATTCAAAATTAAAGGTAAAGGAAAGCGAAAGGAGTGGAATTTTTGTGACGATTCGATTTAATGGAAGATCTGTTCGCGTGGTATAAGTAATAACGGAGACTTACGATAATTGAAAATGATTTACGGGTAATTGTATAATACGGCAGCCGGACCTCGAATTACGAGGATTGTTCGTCCCAGATAACGACACGACGGACATTTAAAAGTCGTTTAATTTCCCACGTATCGAAGTGTTTGTTTTATTACGCTACCACAGGTACTGAACCGGCTGGCAGGTACCAATGGGCAGAAAGTAATTACTTTTCCTGTTATTAATTATTTTATTACAAGGTCTTTTTTTTCGCGCTCGATTCATACCGAGTGTAGAATTTTATTGTTGCGTATTCGGTTTACTAACCTATGACGAGAGTGATTTTTTTACCTATAATGCGTATTTGATGTTGAACAATAAGAATGGCGGGTAATTAAAATTACGGCGTAAGAAACGCATCGACACTGGTAACGAGTTGTAAGACAATGAAAAGTTCAGATAGTACTGAGGAGGTTTCGGAGTATAGAGATTTTCACGAGTCACGTGCGTGTATTTTAGGAGCCAGTACGAACAGCCATTTTGTCGTAGAAAATGACTAAACGGTTGGTAATTACTTTTTCATATTAATCGCCTTTACAGTATCGATTGGGTAACAGCTTTCACCTTATTTTAGCCGAGTTTTCGATTATCTCGGTCTTCGCGTTGAATTGTTGCCATATGTTAAGATAGTACGAATTACGGTTCGTATTCGATTCGTATATTTTAATCGCTAGTTCCGCGAAACGATATACGCGAATGGAGGCGGTGTTTTGTATTTTCAATAGTTTCGCGCCGCATCGTCTGAATGTTCCCTAAATGGTATCAATTTGTATCGGATCTTTATACGTAACGAATATAAGCCCTATTCGAGGATGTTTTAATTTCTTGACGGATCAGTGGGTATTAAAATGGGTGAGGTTTTGCGTATATAGAAGGATATTGGGGATACCGAATCGTATGTGGTATTCGTTCGCGTTGTGTTAACAATCTATAATTTTACAGCAATTTAGAACGAAAATTATTTTACGTTGGAGAGCTGACGAAAGGGAGGAGTGCAAGGGAAATTTTCTTGCTCTTGTTTCTCCTTCACTTTGTCGATTATGCTCGCATTTCATTATTTTACTCGTTGTTTTTGGGCATTTCAACACTTCTACCCCATCCTCTTCTCTTTTATATCGATGATAATTTCTTAGTGTATTTTTGTCGCTTATGCTCGTATTATTGAACTGGAATAATGTTACTCAATATTTTTGAGCATCCCAACTTCCCCCTCCCCTCTGCTTCATTCTCATATTAATAATAATTTTTGTAAATTGGCTTTCATATTACTGATGTTGAATAACTTCTCGATTTTTTTTCTCATTCAGGGGTACCAAAAAATGTTTTATTTAAAGCACATTTACTAACATTAAAAAGACATATTACATGTATAATTTTTTTTTTCCAAGTAAAATAGTTTACTTCATGCTTAATCACATCAGTAGAGAATCCCAAATGTATATAAATTATTATAATTTTTTTTTATTATTTCAAAAAAATAAATTTTTCTAAATTACATTACTAAGGAAAAGGATGAACCATATGATGAACTTTGTTCCTTTTCTCTCCCATACCTTCCAAGTTGAAAAATGATTTTTTTTTATAAAAAATGAAGATCAGTAAAGAATACCAAATGTATATAAATTATTATGATTTTTTTCATGATTTTAAAAAAATAAATTTTTCTAAATTATACGATCAAGGAAAAGGATAAACCATTTTAATCATGTCCTGAAGTACATTGTTGAGTTTCTTAGGCATTAAAAAAATTCATGCCATTTAAGAAAATTCTCCACCCCCCCCTCCCATTACTTTGGCTTTGAACCTGTGAAACGTATGTTCCGAAAATAATTTTCACACCCCTTTCCATTCAATAATTAAATTGAAATTTATTTTTAATAGATTATCTAATTCTAGTTTAATAGTTAAATTGAATTTGTTATGTATAAATTATTGATAAAAAAATTTTATTTCACTTATGATTTTTCTTATAAAAAATTTAAATTAAAAATTTAATTATTACTGGCTATAGACGCGTTAAGAGAAAAAAAATAGAGAGAAAATCATGGTTACGAAATGATGAGCCTACCATTGGCCAGATTTTCTCTTCCACAAACAATCTCACCTTTTCTCCTCAATCCAACTTGACTCTTCCTTGCCGCTGGTTTCTATTGCTGTACATATCGCATAAATAGAGATAAATAAGTAATGAAGAGATAATGACGATTTGAAAGAAAAAAACAACAACAACAACAGAAAAAAATAGTATTTTGAAATCTTAAGATACGTGAAATATTCTCCTAGTCCTAGAATGTTCAAGATACATCATCTATAGAAACTTCGACTATTCCAAATCCGAAATGTAAATACGTGAAAATGACGCCGCTTGTACAGTACACTCCACTTACTGAATTTCCTCCGCTCAACCGCCTTATAATCACTCCTATAACCCTACTTAAGCAGCCTGTTCATGGCGTCAATTTTTTTTTTAATTTTAATTTTTCAAAAAAATATAATTTTCAAAATTTTTCCATCAAAGCAAATTCTAAAATCAGCGAAAAATCTAGAAAATAATCGAGTCGAAAGCGCTAATACAAATCCATACCCATATCACGATACTCGGGCGTTCGAACTAATTACAGTTTTTTTTTCGAGACCGCCTTATTGGCAAAAATTTATGAAACCTTAATCATATTGTCATAATCATTAAAGGTAGCCCGTATAAAACGAGAAAACGAAGGAAAAAAAGCCCCCGGAAACGCTATTTAAAAAATCTTACGGGAGCTATAAAAATTCCAGATACAATTAAACAGAGCGGCGAAATAGATACGAATATACGCGTTAAGCGGGAGACGAAGGAGAAAAAAAAACCTCGAACCGAACGAAGCTCGTATTAAACTTACCATAGAACTATAACGATCGAAGGAAACGAGATGCTGATATTAAGACCAGACCCAAAATTTGAAACGATTAAAGAAGGGTGAAAACCGGTAAAACGCCTGAAAAAAAAAACGTAAAATTAGATTCGAATCTGCGTATATATACGAAAGAGGAAAAAAAAGTGGCGCGGCGGTAATAATAAGCCCCTCGTAAAAATGAGTGCTCTTCGAAAGTATATCATTCATCTTTAAGGTTAAATAGGATATCTGGGGCTATTAAAGAAAAAACCGACGGAAACGCGAAAACTGGCCTTAATTAGAATGTTAATGGGGATTTTTTGGCTGGTTCGGTTACCGAGAGCGGATTTTTTGGAGCTTCGGGTATTCGTCGGAGAGAAGTACGAAGGAGTTGTAACGATCGAAAGGATAATTCGATTAGGAAGCGTTGGAAAGATACGCGTAAAAGGGATACTAGCGTGTTTAATTGTTAAAGCAAAGAGAAATGGAAAAGAATGCTTGATTAACGTATGAAAGAAAATTGCATTAAGGGGATTTCGCGGTAAAGATGAATTCTCGAATAGTTGAAAACTTTAATAAAATTAAGACGTAGGTTCGACGCAGTAGGGACGAGTGTTGGCGACGTGAGAAGGGAACAGACCGATGTGCCAGTGGAAGTGGCGAAATACTGCGCCTTCGGTTCGATAGGTACGTTCAGGGAAGGTTTTTCATCGAGCTAATGATGTAAAAAATGTATATTTTGAAAGCTAAAAGTTGCAAAGATAGAAAAAGCCTTTGATTTGGATCGAGTAAATTGAGAAGTCCAGTCGGCCAGCCGATAGGAATGGGTGAGACGGAGAGAGATAAGTTGTAGACAGCACGCCATTCACGTTTACGCGATTACGTCGAGTATTCATTCGGAAAAGTTTAAAACGTAGACGGTGCACGAAAGGTTAACGTCCATTCGTATTTGATCCCTTTCGGCGAGCCGCGAGTACGTATTTTATGGTATCGGAGGCTCGGTCGAATAAATATTTCATTTTTACGCCATAAAAGGGGCCGCGAAGAAAGACGAAATGGAACAGGAAAAAAAAAGGTAGACGTAGCGAACTTTTAATTGGCCGTTTTATTGGGCGAACTCGAGCATAGTGGGAACGTGGAAGGCGAATTTCATAAACGAAGCGTCTGTGTTTGCTTTTGGGTCGCACTGCATAGGAGAAGAAACGATACGAGGCATCTCTTTGCGTCTTTATTTGAGAATTATTATTGATTATCGGGAGCAGTTGACGAAGGGATTGGGAATTGACTATAACACCCCCGCGTTTCTCTTTTGATTACAGACGAGTGACGAAGGCGACTGGATGGTGGAGAGAAAGGAAGTTGAGTGATTAAGCCTCTATACTCGGTTCGCGTCGTTGCGCGTTCAGCGCTCGGCAGTCGTCCCTGACAATTAGACAGATACGCTAAGTTTAAACTCTTCCACCGTTTTACCTCTCTTTGCGTCCCTTATTGGCTATAAGGTCTCTTTCTCGGGCGATAAATTACGTTTCCTTGAATTCTAACGGATTCTGACGTTTAATCAGAGGCGTAAAAAATTTACGACGGAGTAGTTTTTAAGGGGCTCGGGTTGGTCGATGATTAAAATATTTAGTACATCGAAGAGTGGGCACAAAAGGGGAAGAATTTTTGTTAATTTTAGAATTTTTTCGAAATTCTACGTGAATTTTTTTTTAATCGATATTTTTCGCCAGTTGTAAGGCGTAATTAAGGATTTTTTGGAGGCATCCTGGAAGTGTAATGTTGGCAGAAATGAAAAAAGACCAGTGATAACGAAGGCCTGGGAATGGACTAATTAGACGCGGAGAAGCGCAGCGGTAGAATACGAGGAAACGTAATTTCACCGGTCTGACGTTTCTGATCACCTCAAAACCGAATGTTTCTTCTTACGCTTCTTCCATCCCTTATTACTATTTCTGTTTACGCCCTTTGTAACATGAGCGTCGCGTCTCGCCTCGCCTCGCCGCGTCCTAAGCTCATCTGTATAACTAACCCCTTCGTATCCAATCTGTATATTTCTTCTTCGTCCTGTGTACTGATCGATTGATTATATATTCACTCCCGTTTAACATTACTGACGTTTTCTAAATGTATATCTTTCAAAAGCAATGTTCTCTCGGTTGCCGCAACCGTCGTCGCGCCTCTCGTATCGCCTTCGTTTGAATATCGTACTCTCGACGTGTATTATAAGTTTCAGTCGCGGCCAACGGATTTCCGCGTATTTTCCAGTTTTAGCATTCATCAAGGCGACGGTGAATTAATTTCAATGACGGCACGCTTTTGTTTGAATTTTGTTGCGAATTTATAGCTGAATAGAAACTCGAAGGGGGAGATTTTTTTAGGGGGTTGAGAAATTCTGTTTTGGATGCGGGTAGAGGATATGGGAAGATTTTCACGATACCTTGAAGCGAGGTGGGGAGTGGGTGAGAGATTTTTTTTAGAAATCGGTTCAAAGTATCCGAATGGCTTTTAGATCATGCAGTCTATTTTTGAAAAAATAGAGAGGAGGGTGAAGAGAAAACATAATTTTTTAGAAATTGTTCCGAAGTGTCTGGATAATTTTCAGATCATCGAATACATTTTTGATAATGATTTCTGTTCTGTGATAAGTTTAGAACAAGAGGAATTTGAGAATCGAAAGGTCGAACACCCGGATCATATGTGTTGAAAGATAGACAAAAAGAGATTTAAAGTGTCGTACTTACACGATATAATAAAGAACGGAACGAATAATATGCAAGAGAAATGATTTATTGTTAGATTAAACAAAAAGAGATTTAAAGTGTCGTACTTACAGGTATATAATAAAGCACGATACGAATAATATACGAGAGAATCGATTTATTGTTAGAATGGACAAAATAGATATCGGTGTTCAATGGGCATCGCGATTTCCGATTATCAGTAATATATATTAGCGATGCATAATAATGAGTACGCGTTGTTGATTGGTGAAGAATAGATCCGACCTTATGTAGTAATCCGCGCAACACTTTATCTAAGAGTAGCTGCGTGGAGCACTACAAAAGGTACTGTATGGATTCTGAAAATCTTCTGGATCAGAAGTTTTTAGTATAAGACATAAGACAGTAGGAGAGTGGAGACGAAGAAGGCAAATTACTTTCGTTCTTGATTTCTTGAGGATCCTGATTTTTTACTTTTGAAACAGTGTTCAAAAATATCTAAAAATCAAAATTAATATCAAAAAATAAAAAAATATGTAAGAATAAAAAATAATATTATTTTCATTATTTTGGGTTTTTAAATTTTAATTTGATTTTTTCAGTGTTTATTTTTTTCCATATTTTCATCGGATTTAAAAACTATACATGGCGCTTAAAAAACATAAAAAGCCAGCCTAAAAATTCTTTTTACCCTAGAACCAATTCTTTCTCTTCCCAATCCTGCTAATTGCCTTGGTAATTGAAACCCTTCCCCCCCACCCCCAAAAAAAAACTGTGAAAAAATAAATTTATTGAGAATTTTAATGTTTTTATCGAAAAAAATCCATCTGCGAGCAAAAATCAGAATAATTTATGAGATAACATTTTTTTTTAAATGTAGAAGTAAAAGTTATGTACATTTTGATTTTTGAAACTATAGTTAATACAATTTCTTAAAATTAATCCTCTTTTCATAATTTAGTTAAAAAGTAAACAACTGAGAATATTGAAAGAATGTAAATAGGTAAAAAATTTCCAAAATTTAGCAGTAGCAAATTTTGATACACTTTTTTTTGGTAAGTGAAAAATATGAGTATTAAGTTTTATGAAAATGTCTTCCCCTCCCCTCTCTCCTGCATAACATTTTGTCTTTGTCATTGAAAGATGTTTTTGATGATTTAATTAGCTATAATTTTTTATTGAAAATTTTTTCGATATTTTTTAATTTTTTTTTTTTCATGAAATTTAAGATAGTCTCGTTTTCATCAGAAATCGACCTATAAAGAAAATAATTGATTTTTAAATCGATTAAAACAAATTAAAAATTGTTCGATCACAAAAACCTTAAAATCGGCGATACCATTCCTTGTCACTGTGAAAGGCAGGGGAAAAATGGTGGGGGAGGGGAATGACCGATAGAAATAAGGACGATAACTACGACTAGTTTCATTGTGAAGAAAACGAAGGTGACAAAATCCGAAGCTAATTCTATTCAGAGGCCGATTAACCCTAATGAAATATTTCACGAGTTGACCGCTATGATGGTAGTATAACATAACCATGCGCCTGATACATGGTGGATATAACAAGTTGTACGAATAGAAGTTCAATTTGTACAATGTTTGGCGGTATTCCAGCGCTGGCGAAAATGAAATATCTGGTATTACAAAAAAGAAGGATAATACGTGGCGCGACCGTTTGGAATAATGGGAAAAAAAATACACGAGAGACACGAACCCCATATAAGGCGTATATAAAAGACGACGTAGTGTAAGTGTAACAAGTGACTGGGATGAAAATAATTCTCAGCGTATTTTCTCTCGATCATGATCAGATTATAATGACGACTCGTTTATCGTGCTACGAGCATGTGTACGCGGTGGTATACGGTCATCGTATGGTAGCGTCCATTAATATCGAAGCTGAGAGGCGTTACGGCGAAGAACAATTAATAAATGGCCGATTCGTGTACATTACTCGTAAACTTGTGAAAATATCGTTTACCTTAACACGTTCGGGTTGTAGGTGTCCTTGCCGGATAGTTTATGCGAGCTAGCCGCGACTATGCGGCGAGTAGGAAGAGAGTTGAAGAAAAACCAGCACCGAGAGGGCTCGGCGAATATCAATCGATGGGAGTTTTTCCCATTTCAGATTTACGCCGGAGTCTACGACGGTGTATAATTTAAGTTAAACGATTTTCCGGATTTTTGTCGGGCGAAAAAAAAAATTAAGGGTTTCGCATTAATTTGGAAAAGGCGCGAGCATCGGGAAAGTATAACCGCCCTTCGGGCGTAATCGTTCATTAATAATATCGTAAAAAATAATAAAAAGTTTTTAGCGCGGATAACATGCAAAATATTGCTCGGAGAAATATTAAATCTTTGCGGTTGTCTTGCGTTTCTCTTTCCTTTACTTCGGCCCTTTTTTTTCTCTCGCTCCCTTTCGAAAACGTCGCGCAATGACGGAGTTACACGATTGTGTTTGCCGGATAACTTTTACCCCTTGTTTGAGGTTTTTTTTATTTTGTGCCAGTTTGATAGGTTTTTAACGTGGCGTCGATTTTCACGCTAATAAATTGACGGCTTTTTGATCGTATTCGAATGGTGGGTGAAAATATGTCTATGGGGTAAATGGTGTAGTTTCACGGTCAGTTAGTTTAAACGTTTCCCTTGTTTGGGTTTTTCACGGGTCTAGCACAGAGGGGAAGATTGCATAGATGGACAAAAATCGAAGTTCCATTTTGGCGGTAAAATACATTGAAGTGGTTCTCTTATGTTTACTTCACTTAAAATAAATGCTTTTAGACAGTGTTATTTATTATAGTGGACATAAAAAAGCATTAGGTAGAAGTATTTTCGGGTATTGTCTATTCTTTAATTTGATCTAGTAATTATTACGATTGCATATATAGGTGAGATCATGTTACTTCAGCTACCATTTACATGTTATTGCTCTAGGGCAGGTCATCGTAAATAAACACATGAAAAAAAAATTGAATTTTAATTCATGGTAAAAAAAAAAATGGTACACGTACTATAGAAAGGAAATGATATAATTTGAGACCTAAATGAAATTTTTATTGTAAATCCATTATTTCAGTTATCAGTTCCTGCGTGTATATTTTTTTCTTTCAAACCTGTTTTTAACGTTTTTTTTTTTTTTTTTTAATTATTACCTACTTTTCCTTCCTTGCAAACAAAACAAAAAAACTAGTCATGGCTCAACAAATTCTACGAATTTATGTTTCGGATATAAAGCTCTTTTTAATGATTTTGCAAAGGTTCCAGCTGCACCAGCTGGCACTCTTGAAATTTGGAAGATTTTTTATACTAAAAATCGAGAATCTTAACCCTTGGTAAATAAATAGACACTTACAAGATGAGTATCGTTGGTTTGGTATATAGAAATCGATATTCACAACTTTTTCTGTTTAAACTCTTTCAAGAATAGTTATAAAAAATTACATGATCTTGAATAAGAAATGTAAAGGACATACTTACGATATCCTTGATGTATGTTATATTAACATACACATATTAAATATCCATAATAATTTATAATAATAAATAACTCAAAATACTTATATTATCGTGATATATCTCTTCATGATATCAATTTTGTCTTGAATTTTTTAGGGAGGGGGGAGAGGGGTTTTATTGCGAAACCGAAATTAAGTTCTAAATCACGACAAGAAAAAATTAATTTCGAATTTCTGTTAAAAAAAAGATTTGAAAACCCCTCCCTCCTCCCCTCCATTCCCTTCCCTTCCCAAATCAGGTAGGCTGTAATAGCTGTCGTTTTTTAGTTAAAAACTCAGCTAAAAAAAATTAATGAAAAAATCGTAGAAAAACTCTAAAGAAGAGAAAATCTTCTAAAAATTGGGGAAAATTGGAAAATCAACAAATAATCCAAAAAAAGTGATAATTAAAAATTCGTGTAAAATAAACCCAAAAATGAAATGTCTCAAAGATGAGAAAATTTCCCAGGTTTTTTTATTCGATTTTACGCTTCATAACATACGTTTCAATTTTCGAAAACTTTTTTGGATTTGAGGGCAGCAGGGAGGAGGAGGTGTGAGCTGAAAATCGTATGAAATTCTAAATTTAGCAACTCAAAATACGTATTTATCATGATTATATGTATTAAAGGCTGAATTTGTTAGTTTCTGAATAACTTTAAAAAACTGTATTAAGGGGTAATTTTAATGAACTAAAAAGCAAAGATCTGGAGTTGCTCTACAGTCAAAGTGAAATCTTACAAATTTACTTCCAATCGTACGAAGTCAATTTAAATGCATTTTTTGGGCGATAAACTATGCTGTAGGTACCGGTAGTAAGTTAAATTTACAAACAAATCATTTATCAAAAGTCAGGTAGTATTACGGATCAAAAATCGTGGAAAATTTTTTTCGTATATTTTTTTGAAAATAAATATGAAATATTTATGCGAAATAAAAGAAAATGGAAAATTTTAAATTTTCACCATGCATGCAAATTTGCCGTAGTGAATTTCGAGTATTTGGAATTTTGGAGAAGTTTCGAAATTCTTCCATAAAAAGTTTCTGTATACATAGAGTAGGTACCTATATTTTTATGCATTGCTTCTTCATATTCATTCCACTTGAAAAACCTCTTTTGTGATAAGGAGAAAGAGTATTGAGTTGATATCAGTTATAAAATGTCGGCATTGATTGCTTAAAATGCATAATTATTGGTAATTTGATGTATAATTTCATAATATCCATTTCGATTTCAATACGCATTTTAGAGGGGGGGGGGTGTTGTGAACCACCTCAATTTAAAAGCGTACATCAAATTCGAAATCATGCGCTGAAATTAAGTACATTTTGATATATCGTTTCATCGCATCGATTTCGACTTGAAAAAACTCCTGCGCGAGGACGAGGAATGAGCCGCGGCAGGGAGTTTGAAAAACGCGCATCAGATTCAAAATGAACGACTCGACATTCATAGGAGACGACGCAACGAAGGTTAAAAATTACGATATTGGATTTTTGTCCAACTAGATTCCGAATCGGTCCAACTGTGCGCCGGACTTTAGGGTAATTTGTTGGCGCGTGTAATGGTCACGAGCGTTATAAGGAGACAGCGGATATTTTAGGAGGTAAATTTCGAACATTGAGATGTACGGATAGGATTCGAATGAGCTATAAATTAAAGATGCTTTTGATATTCGGCTGTATACGAAATACGTTGATAAAAATCTACCATCGGAGGAATTCGTCGATCCGGTTCGAACTGATATGCGGCGCCTTGTGAGTCGCGCGGAAAAATGAATTAAATATACAAAGACATCGGAGTATTAAAATACCGCAACGTTGGTTGAATGAACGTATTAAATGGTGCGCATTGACGATAACATCGTGTAAGTGGTGCGTAGTGAAAAAAGCTGATTTATGAAGAAACCGGCGACTCCATTCAAAAATACCATCTCGAAGTAAATGGCATTTTTCGGACAGCACCGTGAAGAATTTCACGACGTACCCAGAACTGGTTGGAGCGAGGTGAAAATTTCGAGCGGACCGACATCGATGGTCGAGTAGAATGCGAATAATTCTAACGTCATTGTGGTAATACGTAAGATGGTCGAATTTCATTGATGTACGATGTGATTCGAATGTGAAGAAAATATGTATGGTAATTAAAAGTTTCAACCTACATTGAAGAGCTACGCAGATATGTTTTAATAGGTGTACGTATTAAAGCTACATTAAATAACTGGTTCTTATTAATTCGGCTCGGAATGGTTTAATATTTCATTTTTTATGGTTGTATTCGAAGTACGTATTTTTTTTATCTCTTCGTACGTATTTAATTAGAGGTAGACGGCGGCGATTACCGCATCCTAGGTATTGGAGGAAAGTACGAGCATTATCTGATGCCGATGGCTCGGACAGCGGTATGTTCATTGATGAAAGGAGAGAGAAAAAAAAACGTAGAAAGGCGCGTAAACGTAATTCCCTTCGGGTATCCAGTTGAACCCTAAATTTACTGGGTATAGGGCGGTGAAAGGGTTACAGTGGCTGGGAAGATTTTACGAGTTTAGAAGAACGCGCGGTCGCGGATCACGCCTACTGTTGATGTAAGAATAAGAAAAAAAGAGTTATTTTTCTTCTATTGAACGATGTGGAGAACGGGTCGAAGTTACGTCTACCAATCAGAGCTAGCAACGAGTGTAAATAGACGAAGGCGAAACGCGATAAGACGATGGAAGAAAAACAATTTATACGGCGATAAAATTGGTATAAGGAGACAGTTTTTATCCGAAAGTCGTAATATTCGATGCCGGTTGTTAATAAGTTATTAGCGTATACTGTCGGCGGCAGGGAGGCATTTCGGTGTGCGTTTGTTTTGCGCTGCGTGGCGGAACGGAGGAAAGAAAAACGAGGGGTATGAAGGAGTAATATAGAAACCGAAGCTGTAATTAAGCACACTCGCTGTAACGACTTTTTAATGCAAATTATTTCCAATTCCTCCTTTGCGGACCATTTCCGTCGGTCGGCTGCGCGCCATCTTTGATATTTACATCGGTTGTATTTGTAATTTCTAATACTCGTATCTCGCAGTTGCCGGAGCGTCGAGGCTACGGTTTTGTTGTATGGTCGCCGGTGCCCGCGCCCGTGCCTTCGTTTGATATAGATAACAAATTGTTTCTTCGATTCGTACTCGCGAGCGGTTTCTGTGGGGGTTTTTTATAACGCCGCATGGCCGAGCATAAGGGTGGGTTTTAGACGACGCGGGAGTATGCTTAAGTGGGACTCCTGATGCGTGATTCTTTTAGGTGTGAGAGCCTTACATTAGCAAGGGTGAGAGTCGTAATAGGAGGTCGACGATAGAACGGTGTGCGAGTGATGGATTTTAATTACCTACCTGCAAGGACTTAATTTTTGTCTTCATCAACAATACGTTAGAGGAAATATATTTTTTCTCGTTTTATAATGTAGTCATTTTTTCTCGTTATTGCTTGGCCAACAGAGTAAAATATATGTTTGGATGTTTGTTACAGATCTCACAGTTAGTAGATGATGTACATAAATTACAAACGAGTATAGGAAAATTACAAGAAACAACTGCAAATCAAATCGCTAGATTAGAAGAAGAACTAAGTCATAGGAGACAGCATATTCTCCGTTTAGAAGCGACGTTAGAAGCGCAACGTGACTACGATGATGTCAAAAGACAACTTAGGTTTGTGTTCGATTTTTTTTTTATTAATTATAATTTTATTCGTATCGATTGGATTGTTGTGCGGTGGTTCCCTCGGTGAGGAAGTGGGAGTAATTTATGTTAAATTCTTTCGGAACTCATACCAACTCGATCTGTAATTCGCATCAATTTTTTTCAGTGCTAATTACTGCATATAAATGTGATTAAATTAAAATAAAAATTCAAATTTAATTCATGTTTAATTTACAAACAAAATTTCAATCTTACTTTAATTAAAATATATCCCATTTAATTTTCCAATTTAATTAATTTTAACTTTAATAATTCATTCATTTTTATTAAAAAGATATATTTATAAGTTATATATTTTTAAATTTATATGTTTTTTGCTTATAATTTTTTATTTCAATTAATATAGTTCAATTATTTAAATGAGATGAACACTTGAAATTTGGAATTGAAAACATTAATAAAAAAAATAATATTTCATAATAATAATAATAATAATAATAATAATGATAATGATTACGATGGTGAGGACGATGCCAATAATGAGATAACAATGATGGTGATGATAACAATGATGATGATAATGAAGATGATGATGATGATGATGATAAGGATGACAACGATAACGACCCCGATAACGATTACAGTGCCGATGATGTGGCCAACGATGATGACGATAACGGTGATGATAATAAGGACAATAACGACGACGACGATGATGATGATGATGATGAGGACGATACCGATAATGAGATAACAATGACGGTGATGATAACAATGATAATGAGGATGATGATAACGGTGATGGTGATGGTGATGATGATGATGATGATAATAATAATGGTGATGATGATGATGTCAATAATGATGATAACGATGATGGTGATGATGGTGATGATGGCAATGATGATGATGATGGTGATGACGACGATGATGATGGTGCCGATGATGTGGAAGACGATGATGGTGGCAATGATGAGGATGAGGACGATGAGGGCAATAACAATGATGACCACAATGGGGATAACGATGACAATAACAACAACAGTGCTGACGATGACCACCATAACGAAGCTGGTGATGATGATCAGGACGACAACAACGATGACTATAACGATGTCAATAATAACAATGATGAGGGCGACTATGAAGATGATAATGATGATGATGTCCGTAACGATGATGATACCAATGATAATGACGGTGATGGTGATGATGATGAGGATGTCAATAATAACGATGATGATGATGACGATGATGATGATGATGATGATGATGATGATGATGTTTCTTTTTCTTTCTCATGCTATTGGTATTGATGCTGACTGTGATTGTTACCATTATTATTGTTAATGTCGATGAAAATGAGTCATGATGACTTTGTTTTCATTGACAACATTTTTTTTAGTTTTTTAAAGGAGGAAAGGGATGGTGACATTTTGTCGATAAATATTATCAAAAACCAATATTCATGAAAATGTCAGTTGAAAAAAAAATGCATAATTTTTATGAATTCTGTACATAAATATAATTTTCAAAATATATGTTATAAAATAATATTAAAATTTAATAATAAATTAAAAAGAAGAAAGTACTTAAATTTGATATTTAAGGGTATATTTATTCTAAATCTTAATTTAAATTTAAATAAAATTTTTGAGTAATTCTTATTATAGAGATGAAATCTAAAATTCTCTGAAATGGATACATTTTCAATGAATTTTACCATAAAAAAATCGTCACATTGCTGTATTCTCTGTAATCATAGCTAAAAAAAAAAATTAATCGAAAAAAAATGAAATTTTTAGCGCTTAAAGTTAGTTTAAGCCATTGTTGATGTTTGATACTGAGCTCAACCCTTCAGTATCTCGGTTTCGCGTCAATTAATACTCGCGCTCAGTAATTTTATTCGAATTCGCAAATTATTCCCTAAGCGCGTAATTTCGATGAAAGCTTTATCGAGAAATCCGTAATGAAATTATTAGGGGTAATTAATCTTGAAAATTCCAAGGTACTTTTAAATTGAGAAATCAAAATTTTGGCATCATAGTAGGTGTATATATTTTTTTTAATAGAGAAATTACATTTTCTTTTTTATAAATCAATGTTCTTAAATTCATTTGTTAGCGGAATAATGATTCAAATTTCTGATTTGTTTTGTGCATCTAAAGCAACAATTTCGAAATGAATAATAAAAAAATGATAAATAAAAAAATTGGTAATTTGAAAACGAACGTAAGAGGGTTCCTATGAATCATACTGCTAAACAGCTTGCAACAATATCAATCGGTAATTGGCAACGCCTTCGGTGCACTCGAATATGGCGAAATTGTCAACGAACAATTGGTGCATTTTACATACGGGCACCGCTTATGAAGATCAATTAACGATTAATTTGCTTTAATATAACGTAAACAAGTCTTACGTTTTTTACATTTTTTTATTCGAGTATTATTTTCGCTAATGATGTTTAAATGCCACCAGTATATTTGAAGGATGAAAAACGATATGTGGACGTTTATTAATCGATTAATTTATGTTAATTGTAATTACTATATCGAAATATTATAATTACGTTACCGTATATGTACTATATAGTTTATACATATACATTGTGGGTGACGAAGTGGAAGCATCTTTTGATAATTTTGTTCGGTTCGGCTTTTTTAATTCTTTTTTCTATCTGATGTAACTTAGCCTGCAGTGGTTAATACGTTTTAAATGCATCATTCTCTCGTATTTTCGCGTCAGTATTCAACTTGAATCATATTTATAGGTACGTGTTAATTACATCGACGTATTTATTCGTTGGTAACAATAAAAAAAAAAAAAAAAACGTAAGTCAAATTATACGTAAATTACGTAAACCTCGGAAGGTCTAATTTTTTGTGTACATTTTACGTGGTGTAAATACGTCTTAAAAATCACCTATATGCCAATGCTGGCTGTGTACGATGTGTGTTGGCCATGCCGAAAAATAATAAGGTAAAATTCCTACTTACGGAATTCCACGTTTAAATTGCCACTTATTTACGCAATCGCATGTGTAAAGACATTTTAAAATTTATTTCATTCTGGCTCGAAACGTTTAATTGAATTTTTCGCGTATAAATATCGCTTGTAAACCGGATAATTGCGAGATTTTCCCACACCTCGGTTCTATCGATCAATTGTATGGTAATTAGCGAATTCGTATGGCCAGTGGTATATTTTCGTTGGTGGTGTTATTTGGTTATTACTCAATTCGAGCTGCGGTTAATTACGTGCTGGTTTATAGGTGCTGATTTCGTTGGTATTTTTGCTCGGTTGGTCGGTGACGATGTCACCACTGGCTGGGGTACGGTGCGGATTTTAATTCGGTTTTGGGAGATCGTAAAACGAAGTCAGTTGGGAGTAGTTGATTTCATTAGCGATATTGAAATTTTAAATTACACGAACAAAAGGATGACTGAGCGTGTATGCTTGGATGGTGTAGAACCCTTCGGTGAATGGTTTCCATTCCGGTTGAATAGTGTTTAGGAGGTTTCTAGGTTAATCTTTTATTTATGTAGAGGAGCAAAAAATAATTTCGTTTTGATTGCGAAATTGACGATGGAATGAGAAAATTTGTCGATTTAAATTATCGACGTAATTTATCGAAATAAAATTTTTATAGTGGTACTGGTTTGGTACGAAGCCGAAGGCGGCTGTGAATATTCGATGGAAATGTTTAAATTATCGGATATAACGAAATTATTATGTATTGGCGCATTATAGCGATTTTTTTGGCTCGGAACGAGGCTCGATACGCGTGTTTATTGGAAACGGTTCGATAAACGATATTCGATGTAACAGGTCTGAGCTGTCAAAACCATCTTATTTACAACCTCTCGTACAACTTTTTATCCGAAAATACGAAACGTTAATTAAGCAATTCAAATATTAATTTATCCTTTTCGCCAACGTGTATCCGTTACATAATGGCAATTATCAAAAATACGAGTAATAAAATTATTATAAGCGAATCTCAAAGCTCTCGATAATTACCGGCGTCGATTGGGGCGCGCGAGAGCCCGCCAAACGGAACGAATAAATTATCGGAAGAAATTGTCGATTCGTGGCACGGGTGTCGATTCAGGGTCGTCGGAAAATATTTATAGGTGTTTTGTTATTGTTCGATGGTGGCCTTGGAAGAGGTGTTTTCGCGGTTTTCCCAATTATTTGCGAAAAATTTTTAGCTGAAGGAATAATAAAGAATATTAAGCTACAGGTTTCCCGATTCGAAAAGGAAGGCGAAAGAGATTTGATCATATTTCAGACCATTTGTATATAGTTGATTGGCCTATGTCCAGTTTTTATCCGTATATACATACATTTCCCAATTTGTAGCGGGAGCCATGGTTGAAAAAATCCCCCCAAGTGCAGCCAGAGAATGGTCGTATGAATACGTGTAAATAATTTTTTCTGATTTTAAATTCGACTCAAAATGGCGATTTACTCTAATTTCAAAGAGGGTTGGAGGTGTACTCAAAAGTTCAAAATTATTGATCACGATGTTGTATGATAAAGTGACTTAAGGACGCCAATGTTTCCGAATTTCAGCCTTTTTAATGGATTTCGTGGTAAGTTGGAGCAAAAAAAGGCGCTTAGAAGAATTTTGAGCCGTGAAAATACTTCCAAATCTTTCTTTCTCCTTATCAAATGCACTTAAAAAGCTCAACTTTGTTATAAGATTGGGTACAGATTACAAAATGATATGTTAAATCACGAACCTGTTCGGCTTACTTCATTTACCGAAGAAAAGTCAAGTTCAAGTTCACTTTTAAAAAAAGCTGAAGTTCAGTTTGGTTCGGTTCATTTAAAAAATATTACACGTTCGGTCCAGCGCTGCTGAAATTTTATTGGTGAACTTAACTGAACTTTTCGTTCTTCCAAAATTTCTACCTCTGCCGTTTCATCTATTAACTTACCTACACATTTACTTTGGAGACTGAAATTCGGATATAGTTAGTAGTGTTCTTATGCTTGGGTAATGTAGCTAAATAAAAAACTAGCGAAAAAGAATTTGAATTGAAGACAAAAATGAAACTCCGAACGAAGGGGACTCAAGTTCATTAAAAATTTATTTAAAAAAAACTGAAGTTTAGTAAAGTTCATTTTCAAAAATAAAAAAGTTCAGTTCTGTTTAGCTCATTTAAAAAATACTTCACTTCTAGTTCCAAGTTGATTAGTGAACTTGAACTGAACTTTTCGCTCCTTCAGAATCCATATTTCTGCTATTCTAGCTACGACTTGTCTCCAAACTCACTTAGAAGCTAAATTTGGATGTAAAATTGTTTTCAATGTCGAGTATTTTAAGTGTAGAAAAAATTTGAAAAAAATATCCTGGATTTAGGACGAAAGTGAAAATTCTAAATGAAGTGAACTCAAGTTCATTGGAACTTTATTTGGAATAAATTAAAGTTCAGTGCAGTTTATTTCATTTTCTAAACAAAAAGAAATTTAGTTCAAGTTCAAGTTCACTCGAAAAAAAAATATCCTGAATTGAGGAAGAAAGTGAAAATTCTAAATGAAGTAAACTCAAGTTCATTGGAACTTTATTTGGGATAAATTGAAGTTCAGTGCCGTTTATTTGATTTTCTAAACGAAAAGAAATTTAGTTCAAGTTCACTCGAAAAAATAATACGAAGTTCAGTTCAGCTTAGCTCATTTAAAAAATATTTCACGTTAAGTTCGTTCCAAAATTCATTGGTGAACTTGAACTTAACTTTTCGCTGTTTCAGAATTTCTGTTTTTTCCATTCCTCTTCTTAACTAATTGTTTTCAATTTCACTGCAAGAGTGTTCTCAAGTGTAGTTAATTTAGCTGAAAAACAAACTTGAAACAAAGAACTGGGAAATTCCATATGAAGTGAACTTCAATTCAGTAGAAGTTTATTTGAGGAAAATTGAAGTTCAGTTCACTTCTTTCGGGGAAAAAAGTCAAGTTTAAGTTCATTCCAAGTTCGGATACAACTCAAGTTCAAGTTCAGTTAGCTCATTTAAAAAATATTTCACATTTAGTTAAGTTCGTTTCGAAGTTTATTGGTGAACTTGAACTTGACTTCTTGTTCTTTTAGAATTTTTATTTCTTCCATTCCGATTCTTGATTTGTTTTCTATATTACTTAAAGAGTGTCCTCAAGTGTAGTTGATAGAACTAATAAATGAACTTGAGACAAAGAACTGGATTGAAGATGAAAGTGAAATCCGAATGAACTGAACACAAGTTCAATACAAGTTTGTTTGAAGAAAATTGAAGTTGAGTTCATTTCGGTTGATTTTTGAAAAAAAAAAAGTTAAGTTGAAATTCATTCCAAATTCGGTTCAAGTTCAAGTTCAAGTTCAAGTTCAAGTTCGGGTTCAATTCAAGTTCGGTTCAAGTTCAAGTTCATTTAGCTTATTTAAAAAACATTTCTCGTTTAGTTCAGTTCAAAGTTCATTATCTGTACGACTGAAATTCAAGTTCCCTTATGAACTTGGCACATCTGTTGAGTGTGCCTCTTGAGTAGACCTGAAACAACAAATTTACTTACATTTGAAATAATCTTTAGGAGTCTCAGATCACTCAAATTTAGTATTTATAGACTCAAACGATTACTGGGGTCATTAGGTAACACATAGGTGGTTTTGGAGAGAGTGGAGTTATAATCTGTCTTTGATTATCTTTAGAATTAAGTGATTTAAATGTATCAATGTAGAGATATTTTAGTCTCTGAAGTGGAATTGAAGGAAATTGGAGTAAAAGAAAAACTTTTGTTGTAAAAATTAAGCCATGAAATTTCTTAAAGCGTTCGACCATCTTCATGAAATGTGCCTGGAAAATTTGGAAATCCTACGTGAAATCGATTTGTGACCAATATCACTCTTCAAGTATTAGTCAAAATAGACTCGAAATAATGATAAGTTGAAATTTAAAGGAGGCTTGAGGAGTCTCATATCGCTGAAATTCCATAAATTTCGACTCGCATGATTATTGGATGGTAAAGTGTAAAGTATAGCTAAGAATATTATCTACAGATGTGAAATGAAATATTAAAAACTCGTCTCCAGTGATACGTTGTGGCTGCTTATTATTATTATTCTTACGGTATTTACGTATTTAAAAAATGTTGTCAATTCTGTTACAGTGTTTTAAAGGCTGTGGACAAACGGTTAGCGGAAAATAATAACGACACGACGAGCAGCGCCGCGACCACGACGACTAGTACAATTACAGACTCGGATCGGCTGTCGGAACGCGTGAAGAGCGAAGGTGTTTCGCAGAAACGTAATCAAAGCGCGTCACCGGCGGAATTAGCGAGTAAGTAACCAATATAGAGCCGATGAGAATGTCGCTTAGGTTAGACTCGGCGGATTTTAACGTTTGGTAATTATGCTTTCTCGTAGACGATTTGGTACGCGTGTCGAGTCGTTCGTCGACCGAGCAAAACCTACCGTTTCCGTCTGGCGGAACGGCGCCGCCGCCGGCCGGTCTGCAGAACGTCGAGCAGTTCGGATCGTTTTTAGGAGAAGAAATAGTAGCGAATTGGAGACGATCTCTGGAACGAACGATCATTAGTCAATCTTCGTCGTCGTCGCCGCCCAACGTAACGGCGACCGCGTTATCGCTTCCCGCTAGTAAATCATTTCAGCTACCGCCCTCGCCTACGAATACGTCACCTGTTCCTCATTCGCCGCCCGAAACGGAATCGCATAAAAACGAATATTCCCACGACGCTCAAGAATCTTGCGAAGACATCGGTAATACGATGCATATGTGGTGTTTTCGTTACGCTCGCGTACCAAAGCGACGATATTAATTACGACTCTGTTACAGGTCAAACCAAATCGAACGGGGTGCAAAGTGAGAACTCAGACAAAGATGGTCCGAACGAGTCATCGATATCGCGAAACGATACGCCCAAATCGATGGAAGCCGATTCGCCGGCTCCGTCGTTGGAACATCATAGTCACCGCGCCGATGGCATGACCCCGTGTAAATCGCCGGCCAGTAGTAGCGATCCGGAGTTGATATCGAATAATAATTCGCCGCATTTAAACAACAACAATAGCAGCAGCAATAACAATATTCCTGCCGGACTGATCAACGGTCTGTGCGGTATTAATATGGGATTGAATAATAATTTACCGATGAACTTCGACATGCTGAAGTCGCAGTTCCGATTCGAAGACCCAAGATCTCCGTTCAGATTCGGCGACGATCCCGGCAGCATCGTCGGACGATACGGCGAATCGCTCATACCAAAAGGCGATCCGATGGAAGCCCGGTTACAGGAAATGCTGCGCTATAATATGGATAAATACTCGACGCAGAATCTAGACACGTTACACATCGCTAGAAGAGTCCGAGAGCTGTTATCTATACATAACGTCGGCCAAAGGCTGTTCGCTAAATACGTACTCGGCCTGTCCCAGGGTACCGTTTCCGAATTACTTTCAAAACCTAAACCATGGGATAAGCTGACTGAAAAAGGACGAGATAGTTATAGGAAAATGCACGCTTGGGCATGCGACGAGAACGCCATCTTGTTACTCAAATCGCTCATTCCTAAGAAAGGTAAATAGTAAATTGGATATTCGTATTTTTTTTCACATATTTTCGCTCAACGCGTACGATACGTTTACATGATTCGGTGTAGATATTAGAAATTTCATTATACCGTGACCCGTTCGTCAATTAAACGCGGAACACCTAATCACCATCGGTACGTATTAAGTGCTCGTTAACGAGAATCGTGTTCGAATCTGTCAAATACTTATTAGCCCGAGTTCGCTGCCTTTATTTCCATCCGAGACATGTTCAAGGGTTGCGAACAGCGTGAGATATTTCCATATCCCAGAATGCGGCGAGAAGCTGGCGTAAATCAGCGTTCGACCCTTCCTGTATTCTTCGCTGGAGGATGGATTTCAAAAATGTCATTTTAACTAGACGAACAGGTGTTGGAAATCAGGTTTTGTAGTGTGTTCGTTCGTGTACGAGGTAGCGTTTCTATTACGATTTCGTATTGGATTATTATATGGTTGAAGAGAAGAGAGGTTTTAGGATTTTTGTTTTTTTCACGAAACTAGTCAATGTTATTTTCACAGCCTTATCCCACCACACACTGTGAGGAAAAATATATGATAACAGTCGACACGTTATATTGCTACTGAATGATTTTTTTCAATTGATATTTTTATAGAAAAAATTTTTTTTTGCAATATGAATTTTTATCTTAAAATAAAAATGTATATAATTTAACAGAAGCTTCATGATTCTATAATGGGAATATTATTATGTGTTTTCACAAAATATAAAAATTAAATGATAAAATGAAACAAAACAACAACAACAACAATAATAAAATAAACTATGTATAAAATAATAATAATGAAATTCATTTACCAAAACAAAAAAAAAAAATCGAAAATTTCAGTGTCTCTATCATGAGCCATAACATCTTTGAAATAAATTTATTATAATTATGATTATATTTTTTTTTGACAAAAGATATTATATTTTTTTTGTAATGATACCAAGTTGGATGTACCTCTTATTTAAAAAAATCACTATAAAACTCCTTATCATTAAAAAAAAAACCTGCATATATTCCCCTCTTCCCCCTCCTCCGCCCTTCTTAAAAAAGAAAAATCTTGTCAATATTAACATTTTAAAATAAGTAAATAGATTTTATTGTAATTTGTATTAAGCAATGAGCATATTAGATTGACTCATTGGGATCTCTTTTTCAGGGACGTACCGAAAGGGGGGGGTTGGCTTTTGGAAAGTTGGTAAATTTGGAGTTTTAGCGTAAAGTTGGTAAACTTGACCACTTGGGCAGTATTATTACAGCTATTTTAAATTTTTTGAAGACTAACAAGACTGTGACATCTTAAAAAGTCAACAATTAGTAAAATTTCATGGTATTAATTGGAAATTTTTGGTTTTCTCCCCCCCCCCCCGAAGAATGTCCTCGGTACGCCCCTGCTCTTTTTTGATATTCATATCATTTAAAAAAATTTTGTGGACACCTTGTAGACCTTGCTTAAATGAACAGATGCATAAAAGAACGAATAATTTCCTAAAAAAGTTTTATAAATTTTTTTTGTGAAAACAGATTTCATAAATATAATTGAACAAAAAATAAAAAAATAAAAAAATAATAGTTTTGTTCCTGCTTTGTATAATCTTCCCAGTTATGATATCCTTCGCTCTTTAGCATCGTCCTTCATACCTCCACAAAACGACGAAGATGGGTTGTACTCTGTCTAAAGAAAAGCAATTTGAATCTTCAGACGCATTCATCTCGAAATCAACTTTTTTACATCAGGTCCCTTTTTTGGGACAGGATCACATATAGGTATAAATCTGAAGAAAAAATATTGCAGATGTTTATCAATGAAAAATGACGAATTTTGCCTCTTATTTATGTTAGGAGTAAAATTTACATTTTTTCTTTTAATTTTTTGGGTTTCAAATAGGGTTTTTCCATCTTAATTCAAAATTACTGCACATATTTTGACAAACAACAAAAAAGTATCAACTGGCTGAGAAAGATTTTTCACTATAATTAATCAAAATAGGTATCAAAAATGTATAACACCAAAAAATAACTTATGGATAACATTTCTCGGTATTTCAAATAAATTGTTTTCTTATTTGGAATTTATCCTTTTCCTCATATTTTTTGGCGTTAGGGCTTGAAAAAAAATTCAAACATTCGTATTATATCTGGTATAAATCTTTATATTTCACTTGAGGAAATGTTAAAATTGCTGATATATTGCAGCTCTAGAAACACTCAGCAGTTCAACTGCCCATAACAAATCATGGATAAGTTAAATTATCATGTAAATTAATCATATAATTCAACTATGTTCATCGACTAAATTCAAACAAAGTCATAAGTAGGAGTTGACGGATCTTGTAATAACACTGTCCTAGCGTATTTATTTTTATACCGTTTTGACATTGGAAAATTTCCTTAACGAATAGTTACGGTATCGTAACATGATTTTTTTTATACATCTAATTTTCGAATATATTTTTAAAACGTATTTGGATTGAGTTCGCTGAAACCGACTATAGTAATAACAATGTAGCTCGCATTTTGAACTTTTTACGGTGTTTAAACACGTTAAATCAGATAATAAAGACAATAGAAGAGGCACTTATTAACTCGTTGGCTAGCGAGTACTTATACGTGGGTACTTACGAGTTGCGAATCTAATTAAATATATATTTCATCACGGTTAAGACGACCACTAAATAATCGTTTAGCGAGATTTAAAATGATGAAAAAAAAAAACAAATAGGCTGTGAATTCAGCGATACGGAATGAAATTACATAGGTAATACGTAAGGGGTGCACGGTTCAGGTGATTTGGCTGAGGCCAAAAAGAGAACGAAAATAGGTATAGTTGGATTTAAAATATGATAAAAGGGCTAGACGATGGAAAATTCTCGGTGTAGAGATAATTGAGCGGCATCTGCAAATATTGTTAGTCTAAATAGATAAATTCAAGAATGTAGTTACATTATCGCATATTTTTCGTCAACTGTTGAGCTCCGGTTATCAGCTCGGTCGGGTCTTTATTTGAGGTAATTGTATTATCGCTAAGAACAATGATATTGCATAGCGAACGACGACGATTTAGGTTGTTAATGATGAAACATTAAGCCATTCGCGGCCATAAAACATCGTTTGATTATTATATTTACCGTAACAGTTATATTAGGGTGTTATATATTATGACTATAATTACACAAACTATATCCAACCTATCGTTTTGATTTGTTCTACCGACATTACAGGGCTGTCATATTTATGACTTTATTGTCATTAAACTCCGGTTTGTCTTTTGTTTTTCTGTGCTCGTCTGAAATCTCAACTTTAATATCATTCTGGTTATTTACGAGCTGTAATCGTAATGTAATATTATTTATCATTTTATTATTAGATTACCTGTCTTCTTTTTTATTCGTTATCTACTTTGATTATTACGATTGATAAATCTTTATTTATTCATCACGCCTATGTAACGGCGGAGCGACGGGGCCGCCATTTTTCTTTTTATTTAATGGCTACGTACCTATATGAGTGTACTAGGTGTTGCGCTGTGTTGGAAAAATTTAACCTGCATGATTTTCAAACGCGAACCATATGTATGGTATTTGAAAGAGTAATAAATAAGAGGAAAAATTAAATTACCGACGCCATTCCAAGTAGCTCGGTTTAATTGTAACGAGAAAGTCGGTATGCTCGTTCGGTGTATAGTAATGACTGATTTAACGAGATATTTGGTGATGTGCGGTCAAATATGGCGCGTGGTAGTTTATTCATTTGGTATACAAATCGAGAAAATCATCGGCGACTGAATCATGTAAACAGAAACGTATTATTTTTCACGCTATTTGCCTTCATACTGAAAGTTTAAAATATAAAAAGAACTAGGGTACTTATTTTCTTCAGGTAAAGATCCGGGCATGCCGAATGTGTTTACGAGAGGCGACTCCGATATGACAGAGGAACGTATCGCTCATATTTTAAGCGAAGCCAGTCAATTGATGAATAAATCGTCGCATAATCAAGATCCGGATACGCGTAGTAACGAAGATAGCAAATCGCCGAATCGTGGTCAAGTACGTATGAATGTTATTCGAAAGAATTACAGATGTGCAATTTTTTTGGGAGGGGAATTCAAAAAAGTAGGTATATAAAGATTTGCATTTAAGCATATCTTGATGACATGGTCTAAATATGCTTGTATCAAATCTCATCTCAAAATCTCTTCCAGTCTCTCCGTAATCTTGAACAATAACCCAAATACTATCAACTTCTTCATTACCATACCTTCTTGGAATAAGCTAAACTTCACGAAAAAATCGAATCTGTTTTCATCAATAATCGTGCCTCTTGCATACGCTGCGCAGTGCAGTATACGACCCGAAAAATGAGAAATAAGTAACAATGAAGAAAAAATCATTAAAATGGTTCAAATTTGAATTTTTTTAAATAAAAAATTACAAAAAAGAATTTTAGAAAAATTCAGTCAACGGATACAGATTTTTTCAAATGATTAAAAATATTTCATTAATAAATTTCAAAAGTTAAATTGTAAAAATAAGTACAAATTGGAACAACTTGAATATTTCAGATTAAAATTTTTTAAAACGAAAAATTTAAATTCAAAAATTGAAAATGTGTTGGAAATTTTATTTGGAAAATTCGAATGATTGTTTAAAATTTTTACAAGTGACTATAAAATCATATCATGGAAACGAGTGGAGATATTAAAAACAAAAATCAAATTTTTATAAACGATACAATGAATATTAGTGAAAACAACAACAGCAACAACAACAACAACAAAAACAAAAATTTGTCTTAATTTAAAAAATTGAAGGTGTTGGATTTTTTTTTAATTCGGATACTTAAGCGATTTAACTTCTCAAATAACTAAAAAATATGTTAAAAATTAAACTAAATTTATTGAAAAAATTGAAGATTCCAAATACAAAGAATTTTCTGGTGTAAAAAAATTTTTAATTTCAAAAAACTGATATATTGAACATTTTGTTTGGAAAAAATGAAAATGTTTCATATTTTTTCAAGTGACTGAAAAAATCACGTTATAATCGATAACAAAAATCATTGAAATTTTTTGAATTCATTAGTAATATAAAGGCAAAAATGATAAAAATTATTGAAAACAAATAACAACAACAACAACAATAACAACAACAACAATACAATAATAATAATAATTTATTTTAACTACGAAAATTGAAATGTGTAAGAATTTCCTTTAAAATTTATGTATTCAAGTGAATCAGTTTTTAAAATGCCTAAAAATATTTTGTTAAATTGAAATATTTCAAATAAAATTTGTTGAAACAAAAATTTTTTTTATTTCAAAAAACTGAAATTTTGTCGGAAATTTTTTAAAGCAAAATTCAAATAAATATTTCAGAAGCTTTCAAGTGACTAAAAAAATTATAAAACGGAAAGGAGGGGAAATCTTTTCAAAAAAAAAATATTAAAATATTTTTCAGTGTTTTTTTTTTTTTTTTTTTTTTTTTTGTTTACTAAAAAAACTGAAATAATTTTATCCAGAAAAATTTAAATAAGTGATTCAGATTCGTGTAAATTACTTAAAGAAGGTATATTATGAAAATATGTAAAGTTTTTTTTTTTTTTTTTTTAAACCAGTTAAATATGTCAGTTGATTTTTTTAAATGAAAAATAAATTTAATTGAAGAAATTTTAAATGTCTTTAGAAATTTTGTTTAAAAAAGATTTCGTCAATTCACTTGAAGAAGATTCCAGAATTAATAAATTTATGTTTGATTAAAAAAAAAAAAAAAAAAAAAAAAATAGAAAAAAAGAAAGAGAAAAACAAGAAAATGCGAGTTATGAAACGAGCATCTTCTCACTGCCTATTCAAAATATAATTCTATCTCAATTTTACTTAGCTTTCTGGACTATATTCCTAAAATCTCAAGCTATGAACAACTGCTTATTTCATTTCCTCTGTGCAGCGATTCTTCGCAAAATTGAAATTCTCTAGCGCTTGTCTCTGGCCTCGGTTGCAGTGTGCAGACTAGTGAAAAAAATCAACAGCAATAATGATTGAAAAATTGAATGATTAATAAGCTATACAGAGCGCATAATAGAAAAAAAAAGAATAGAATACAATGAAAATTTAGAAAATGTTTCAAGGGGGAGGGGGTGGGGGAGAATATAATCATTATTAAACATAATTTTTTGAACAAAGAAATTATAGCTAAAAAATTTTCTCATAAACATTTATTAGTATTAAAAATAATTCGATAATTTTCATTTCAGTGCGCATCACCGGTTTCTCGCGACGGTTTATCGAATAGGAAACCAAAAAAATACGATCACGACGACGTATCGCACGACCAAGTGTTGAGAATATACCAAGAAGAGTTGGCCAAACTAATGGGAAGACGATTAGAAGATCACGCATTTCCTGGGTAAATTTCTCGGAAATTTCGTGAAAATTCGTTTGTTATGGTTGAATTGATGGCTTCTTATCGTCGAATATGTTATTTAATTATAGATTTATGTTTCCTCCATTTTTCGGCGGAAACACGGGTTCCGGTTCGGGCGGTAATGACGACATCAGAATGTCATTGGACGCCTACCATCGCGAACTAGCTAAATTACAAAACTGCCCTCAAAGTCAAATCACGCAAAATATGTCCGGATTGTTGGGTTTGCATTCGCAAGCTGCTAATAGTACGCCGACGAATAATGGCCAACCGCCGATGAGCAACGGTATCATACAAGATTTATCATTACCAAAAAGCGAACGTAAACCAGAATCGGTAAAACTTCCGAATGGCGATTTGAGCAACGATAGGGTGGAATTCAAGAAAGAAATAGCCGTCTCGGAATCGGTGACGGAGGCTATGAAACACGCCGGAAGCGCTTTTTCGCTCGTTAGACCTAAAACCGAACCAGGTTCGTGGGGATTTATTTTGCTAAATTGATAAGCGATTTGGAATGGAGGTATAATGAGGTTTTGTTTTTGGAACAGGTTCAACCTCAGCTAGTAGCTCTCCGTTAGGAAATTCTATCCTTCCGCCGGAGGATTTCTCTCCGTCGGCGTCTGTTAGTCCGTTACAACGAATGGCCTCCATAACAAACTCGTTGATCTCACAACCGCCGACACCGCATCATCACTCGCCATCTCAACGTCCTCTAAAAGCAGTATTACCGCCGATTACCCAACAGCAATTCGATCAGTTCAATAATTTAAATACGGAAGAAATTGTCCGTAAGGTTAGTATCATCGTAAGTAGAATTTCCACTTGATCATTTAAGCGTGTTGTAGAACTGATTGCGAGTAGTTAATGAAATTCATAGGCAAGTAGAAATTGTTGGTTGGTCTGTCTCGACGGGAGATCTAATAAAATTTTTTTTCCAGGTGAAAGAACAACTTAGTCAATTTTCAATCAGTCAACGCTTATTCGGCGAATCTGTGCTGGGTTTGTCACAAGGCAGCGTTTCCGATTTACTCGCTCGCCCGAAACCCTGGCACATGCTGACCCAAAAAGGTCGAGAACCTTTTATCAGAATGAAGATGTTCCTAGAGGATGAAAACGCTGTACATAAATTAGTCGCGTCGCAGTATAAAATCGCCCCCGAGAAGCTAATGAGAACTGGTGGATATGGCGGGCCGAGTCGTGAGTGTAATTATTGATTTTTCTTATATTCTGTTTTTTAATTCAGAAATGAGAAATTTTTTTTTTACATTTTTGGCTTACTTGGTAGAGGCTAATTTTACTTTGTATTTGCAGCGATAACGCCTACATCTTTAGGCAAACCATTACCACCGACTAATTGCGGTAAAGTTCCGTCTGTGTTGGATCAGTTGAAGTCGGAAAATAGCAACGATCGGTCTAGTTTATCGCATCATAGCTTCTTGCATCAAGGTCCACCACAGGTACATCCACCACCACCGTCTCCTATATTTTCCAATTCATCTCCGCACCAATTATCGTCGATGGAGCACTTTAAGAAATATAACCTTCCTACTACTAATTCGCAGTCGTGCAATGTTATGTCACAGTCGCATAATTTGAACGCGTTGAGGAATATCGGACAACATATTAGCCCGTCGGTTTACGAAATGGCTGCATTGACTCAGGAGCTCGATACCCAGACTATTACGACAAAGATTAAGGAAGCTTTGTTGGCCAATAATATTGGACAAAAGGTGGGTTGTTTTTTATTATATTTTTTTCGGTGATTTTTTTAACGATTTATGTATTTGAAAATGGAAAAATTACAATAAAAATGATAAAAATTAATGAAATAAATTATAAACTATGAAATTTAAAAAAAAAAACTAGAGACCGTCGGAGTTCCTAAATTTTTCAATAATTGAACAAGAAAATGTTTGCTTGTCGTATCCTCCATTAAACACTGCGACAAAGTTGAATTTTTTAATTATCGGGAAGGTATTGACGAAGATCTCCTCGTGCCCTGAATAAACTGTTTATTGTACATAGTAAAAAAGTCAACTTACTTTATTTCCATGAAAAATGCTCAAGTCTCGGAAATCTATTGCCTCAAGTATAATATATATAAATGATAGAAAATGGTCATTATAAGACTCCAAAATTTTTCACTATTATCTTTAACAAAGACTCCTAGAAACAATTTTGTGTTTACTCTGTGAAAATTAATAATGTCTAAAAAAGGAAATGGGTTTAAAAACGAAAAATTGTTTGAAATTATAAAAATTTTTAATGTTATATGATAATTTTGTGAATGTATTTCAAAATGCCAAAATTTTTTTAAAATGAAAAAGTGTCTGAAAACGAAAAATTGTTCAAAAATGTGAAAAAATTTCAATAATAATTATAAAACATCTAAAAACGAAAAATTAATTAAAATTGATAAAGTAACTTTTACATTTGAAAATAAACAATTTTTGAAGAAATAAATCGTGTCTATGAAGGGAAATTTTTTCTAAAATGCAATAAAGGTTGAAAACTTATGATACGTATGTGTATTTAAAAATAAGACATCTGAAACGAGAAAAATGTCAAGTGTTCAAAAGTAACAAATTCCTTAATTGCGTAAAAAAAAATGAAAAAAAAATAATAAAAATGTATCTAAAAATGAAAAATATACAAATAAAAAATCATCAAAAAATGAAAAATTGTCAAAAAACATTATAATTTGAAAACAAAATATGAAGTACAAAATTCATGAAACATTCAAAATGAACCATGCTCAAAAAAATAATAATAATAATAATAATTTTTCCTAAAAAAGTGCCAAAAAAAAATGAAAATCTCGAAATGAAAAAAAAGTCCAACTAGAAGTGGTTGGAATATGAATGTAAAGTAAAAAAAAAAAAAAGTTTAAAAACATTTGTAAATTACGAAAAATAATTGTTTAACATTTTGAAATGATAATTAAAAGTGTTAAGCATATTTGTATAGAACGGCGAAAGAATTCCAATAAATTAAAAACAATAGATGAAAATAGACTGACGTCATAACATGGAGATTTACTTCTTTTCAATTGTTTACTTGGGCTAAAAATCGTGAAAGAATGGTGTTTTTCGGAAAATTGTAGAAAAATACTGGTAATTTAAAGAAAGTAAAGTAAAAAAGTGAAATCTTGCCTAAAAATACAATAAATAAAAATCATTTGAAAATTTTGTGAATGTTTTTCCCGCTTAAAAATGTAAAAATGAATGCAATACCAGACTTTAGGCGCGACTTCATAATTATACTTTACTTTTACTTAATTACCCGAAAAACACAATTTTTTCACGATTTTGGGACCAAATAAACATTGACAACAAATGAGCCGCCATGTTATGGCGTTATCCCAGTGTTTGTCTATGTTTAATGCGAAGTTACCAAAATATCAGTTTCAAACATTATTAACGGCAAACCAGTTATGCAACTTCTTTAACACCAGTTATCGACGCTTTAAGATGTTGATAAAAATGCCTACCTACGCCGTATATTTTTATCGATTAACTGGCCTATTACGCTGAAAACTAATCGTGCAATCGAATTTTACAGATATTCGGTGAAGCGGTTCTCGGCTTATCCCAAGGCTCGGTGAGCGAACTACTCTCGAAGCCGAAACCATGGCACATGCTCAGTATCAAAGGACGAGAGCCGTTCATTCGTATGCAACTTTGGCTCTCCGATAGCCACAACATCGAAAGACTGCAGGCGTTGAAAAGCGAACGACGCGAACTAAATAAACGAAGAAGAGGCTCGGGTCAAGACAACAGCAGCGACACGTCTTCGAACGATACGTCAGAATTCTACAGCAGCAGCGCCAACTCGCCTCCGTCCGCCGCCAAAAAGCAACGCGTGTTGTTCTCCGAAGAGCAAAAAGAAGCTCTAAGATTAGCGTTCGCTTTGGACCCATATCCGAGCGTAGCGACTATCGAGTTTTTAGCCAGCGAGTTAGGCTTGGCATCGCGTACCATCACCAATTGGTTTCACAATCATAGAATGCGCCTGAAACAACAATCGCCGCTAGCCAACGAACCGCAAATGAATCGCGATTCTCAAGGCAACGGTTTCGACCCGGTCCAGTTCAGGTTGCTTTTGAGTCAACGTCTCGGTTTCTCGGCCTTATCATTACCCTTCCCTAATCCGTACTTCCCGCCTAATCCGGAACTGGCGGCGTTAATGTCGAGAAATATTATACCAACTAGCGAACAGTTATCCGGTTTGGATTTAAGTCTGAAACGTGACATGAGCTCGATGAATTCAGACGACGAAGATGAGGATATGGATAACGATAGTCATTTGGAGTCGGAAGATTCGGGAGACGAAACCACCGTTCCTGAGGTAACGCCGTCTATTATCGAATCGAGAAGTTCTAGAAGAAAGCCAGCGGCACCTCAGTGGGTGAATCCAGACTGGCAAGAAGAATCCGAGGTTATTATCAACGGAGTTTGTATCATGCAAACCGACGATTTCCCGGCCGATCGACAACGTGACTCGGAAACCGTGCACGTTGAACCGAAGCCCGCCGCCGACGGTAATGAATCCAACAACGAAGTGAACGAAACCAAGAACGAAACCGTCGAGGAGGCGGATACCAGTAAGAGTACCGATGAGGTGGTGCCCGAGGAGAAAAAAGATTCGAATTCCGACGACAGTGACGATGGCGAAACCGAACCGAATGAAGGGAATGTTAAGGAAGAGAAGTGGGAAGAAGGATATTAAATTACCATCATCCTTAAGCTTTGTAAACTCGAACGCTGATTAGCCAAAAAATCCTTGTAAATGGTTTTCTATTATTTATTTATATTTTGTGATGTAACTTTTAATTAAGACTTCGATATCTTTCGTTTTGTTTTGTTTCTAATATACGGATTATCGGTGAACGTGACGAAATCTGAATTATGAATTTATGTTCCTAAAATTTATCATACGAACGGCATTATTATCGTAATTATCGACGAGATTTTCGTCGGTCGCGTTTAATACGGATTAATTCGTTGACTATGTAATCATACACGAATAATAGATTTCTAGTCGTTTTTTGCAGTTATATATTTTAAAAATTTTATTGTTTTTATGTGCTCGATATACATTTTTTTTTTTTCGTTACGAATTCGTTAGAATAGAAGAGATTATTCTATTCGCGAAAAAACGATTCGTAAAATTTGTACATTTTGTAATTCGCGTTTTTTTTTTTTTTTTTTTTCATGGCTGTCCTATAAATTATTGTTAAATTTGATAAACGACGATGACGATCGTCAGCTGTAATATAATAAATTATTGAATTCGTTTTACAAATTATTTACTCAAAAATTTCGAAGTAAATTTTTACTAAATTATAAGATTTGTACGAAGATATTTATAAATCACTTATTCTGTTAATATTTCTCTTTTTCCCCTTCTCTGTTGCAAAATATACGCGCACGTTACGTATGTAATTTACTTCACTGTTAACATATTAAATTTGAACGTGTAATGTGTAATTTAAATAATTTTTCTGTTAATTTGTACGGTTTTTATACGTATATAAGTTCACGCTGATGTATTTTTGTTCGCATTTTAATTTAATTTTTTTTTTTTTTTTTCAACTTATAAATTGCATTTTTATTTTATTGTTTTTTTTTTTTTTTTTTTTTTTGTTACATTAGTTGATAGTTACCGAAGGTTCTAAAATTAGAACTTGAATATTTATCATTTTAGAATTAGATTTTATTTTTCCTGTTCAAACCAGTGAATTAAAATGTTTCGTGTTTTATCATAAATTTTTTTTTCTTCGAAGTGCAATCGCTGTTGTTTAATTTTTATAATAGTTTTGATATGTTTACGTTGATTATCTCTTGGAAAAATACGTTAATTATCGAAGAGTATTCGATAAAATGTAATTTTTTTGTTCTGTATAGAATGGTCTCCGTGTAATAGATGCCTGAGTAATCCTTTCGGTCATAGAATATGCCACAAAAGTCATAATCAAAATAAATAAGACTGTTACTGATAAAGGTAATTTAATAATTGTATGTATAAGATGTACATATCTGATGTTTCGGCCATTTCTATATTTACACGATTTTGTTAACGCGCCATAAAGTACGGGATAATTTTCATCGCTTAAAACTTTCAAAGTTGTCAGACGCGTATCAAAATTTCAGATATACCAAAAATTATGAAAATATTAATTTTCTCTTTAGTTTACGTTAACATTGGATTGTTTTTGTTTTGTTAATTAACTTTTATTTTTGCGTTTTAGAAACCCAGTTTCAGTTAGGTTTTTTTTTTACATTTTAAAGATGGCTGTAATTTACTAAAGCACAAAAGCTTCTTTTATTGTAATATAATGTTTCGAAAAATTTATTTATTTTTATTTATTGTTTGACTGGTAATTGTAATTTATTTTTATTTGGAAACAACATCATAATGTTATTTTTAGAACAAGTACCAAAAACAAAAAAAAATGTTATTTTAATTTTTTTTTTATTTGATTTTAGATGTTTACGTAAATCAGTATCGATTATATTATATTATGAAAAATCATGGCGTTATTTATATATGAAATAATTTGAAAAAAGAACTTCAAAATGGTGTATATATATTTTAAGATTATAATTTCCTCCATATCATTGTTTTCCATAGTTAAATAAAATTATTTTAAATTTAATCGAAGTTTTGTTTTTAAGAGTGGGTTATTTTTGGTAAAGAACGAGAGTTGGAATCAAAATTACTTCGAATGACTCAGACTTCTACATTATGTCTAAGAAAGGTGTAGTTGGAGTCAGGTTTAGAGAAATGCTCTGGAGTCATAGGTCGAAGTCAAATTTTAGTAAGTACATTAGAAGTGACTCCGGAATCGGAGTTGGAGTTTTTGAGTCTTTACTTTTCTTTTATTAGTCAGCCACAGTATGATTATGAATGCCAAAACATTTACTAATTTCATCCATTAATTTTAAATATTTCTTTTAATTGAATTTTTAGATTATTAATGTTTTTTCTATTTAAAAATATTTAATGAATAAATGATAATAATTCAATTAAATTTATTAATAAAAATTTTATCGAAGAAATTTTTTAAAATAATCCAATTATAAATGAATCTATAATTAACCTATTTATTTCATCTATAAATTTTTTATTAGCTTATGCAAATGTGGAGTCAAAAAATGATTCTAGAGTCGAATTGATAAAAAGAATGGAAACATTGACTTGAGATCTGAAGTAAAAAAATGACTGCGAAATCACAAAAATTACATATAACTCTAGAGTAAAATTTCACTTGTAAGTTGTAACTGCGGAATCAGAGGCTATACTCCGAGTCAAAGGTCCAGATTGTGAAATCAATGTGGAGTCTGCGTCAACGCTTCAGATAAACTCCGAAAGCAAAGGTGGGAGTCAAATTTTTGGTTGATTCCTGGTCCTTTATTTTAGGCAGAGATTTCAACTGTATTGGTAAATGATAAACAATACATAGTAATGACTTAAAGTATTTAACTTGAAGTTGTGACATTAAAAAGTATTACAAACAAAATGTGCTTAATATTAAATGACTTCATTTTACAAGTCTTAAGAAAAGAACTCATCTTCGTACACGATTTTGCTAGCTTCAAGCGAATTTATTATTAACTTGTTTTGATTTCTTTTTCTGAAATAAAAAATAAACGAAAATACAATAGTAGTAACGTACAAGATATAGATCACAATGTCGTAGAGTTGCAATAGACATTGACATGAAACCAATGCTTCAGATAGAACTGGATGAAAAATCCTTCATTTCACATAGGTAGCCCCCTCTACCAAATGCAGTGCGAAAAAAATTATCTTAAATATTTATCATTATAGAATTAATTTTATTATTTCTGTTCGAACCAATGAATTAAAATTGCTCAGATTGTCACTTACACCTTACAGTCATTCACCTCCCTCATACACTTCTTTAAAAAGTCTAACCTTTGCAACAGAATCTAATAGATTAATTCACCCGTGCCTCTGACCCTAACAGCAGTTCACGGCACGTTAAACTACAAACAAAACAAACCCAAAAAAAAGTTTCGTGTTTAAAATTTTTTTATTGATCATCAGACAGACCTGGAAATTAAAACAAAATACATCGTGTGAATTGCTTGCATGTCTGCTGGATTGAAGAAGTTGTATCAATTTGGAAATTTTGATTGACTAAAACACTTACAATTTTGCAGATAGACAAAAAGTTATATAGTTACTTTTGTTTAACTCTCCAAGTACATATCATCAATTAATGTATTTTTTTCGAGAATTTAGCGTAATTTAGCTTTTTTACGCAATGCACCTTTTTTATCTCTTTTACGCTATTTAGCGTATTTTTTCCGGAATTTAGCGTATTGGTTAATTAAAATTAGAGACGAATTAAATCGAATTCCTTTTCATGTTTTTGAATGAGAATCGGGTAGAATTAGTATTTGGTTTCAATAATGAATGCAACAAGTAAAGGGTCTCTCCTGATAAGATTGTGAAAACGGCCCTTGACCCAAATTTGGTCACAAGTGGTCCTAAATGTTGCCCTCGATGAAAAACTCCCCAAAAAAATTTTTGACCGCCCACCCCCATCCCTTCCTGAGAAATCGACTCCCATATGTCGAAAATTCAATATTTTTTAACTCTGGATGGGATGGATGAAAAATTTTGAAAATTTCACTATTGATAGGCATTATATAAGTACATTTGTGGAAATTTTTTCAAATTTTTCGATTCATATTTTCTTGAATTTTTTAGGCTTTGAAATTTTCAAAAAATTGTAAAAATTTTTTTTGAGGGGGTACATGGCTGAATTTTTTTCCATAATTAGCTCGTACTCTAAGGTACAACATGATAATATTTTCAACCCCCCGAAGGGGGTGGAAGTTGGTCAAAAAAATGAAATGTGTAACAAGAGCGCCTCCTAAATTCACTTTTTTGCATTTTTTTTGCGAACAACGCGTTTTAGAGAAAAAGTAGTATAGTAATAAAATGTTTCTCATTAAATTCTCTATAAGAAAGGGTCTTATAATTTTTTTCGTATACCCATTAGGGGAGGAGATAGGGGACTACAAAGTTGCTCCTAATACTAATAATTATTATGTATTACACTATCGCAAAATCAGTAAGGACTAAACAAGAAAAAAAAAAAAAAAAAAATAAAAATGAACATTGGGAATGAAGGCGAGTTACTTTTCGACTATTGTGGCAAACTTCTGATTGAGGATTTCACAATAAGAAGAAATAAAATTCGACATAATGATGGTGAAGTTAAAGTAGTACCTATAATAGTCCAGTCATATAAGCATTATAATCGAGACTAATTGGGGGCCGAAGTTTTTCTGAGGAAACTTGTAGCCAATAGTGTCCGTAACAACACCTAACTTTCCCCCAAAAATCGCGCCATTGCTTTTCTCCCAAAATCCACATTTGTGCCCCCAACACTAGTTTTTCGCAAATAACACGCGTTCTAATCTAGATACAGAGAAAAAGTCCAGTTAAGAAATTATGCTGATCAGATTTCCAACAAAAAATATTATTACGCAATTTTCGCGCAAATTGATAGAACATATGACTGGACTGTTATAGGTACTACTTTAACTTCACGATCATTATGTCGAATTTTATTTCTTCTTATTGTGAAATCCTCAATTAGAAGTTTGTCATAATAGTCGAAAAGTAACTCACCTTCATTCCCAATGTTCATTTTTTATTATTTTTTTTATTTACTTTTTTTTTTGTTTAGTCGTTACTGATTTTGTGATAGTGTAATACATAATAATTATTAATATTAGGAGCAACTTTGTAGTCCCCTATCTCCTCCCCTAATGGGTATACGAAAAAAATTATAAGACCCTTTCTTATAGAGAATTTAATGAGAAACATTTTATTACTATACTACTTTTTCTCTAAAACGCGTTGTTCGCAAAAAAAATGCAAAAAAGTGAATTTAGGAGGCGCTCTTGTTACACATTTCATTTTTTTTGACCAACTTCCACCCCCCTTCGGGGGTTGAAAATATTATCATGTTGTACCTTAGAGTACGAGCTAATTATGGAAAAAAATTCAGCCATGTACCCCCTCAAAAAAAATTTTTACAATTTTTTGAAAATTTCAAAGCCTAAAAAATTCAAGAAAATATGGATCGATTTGAAAAAATTTCCACAAATGTACTTATATAATGCCTATCAATAGTGAATTTTCAAAATTTTTCATCCATCCCATCCAGAGTTGAAAAATATTGAATTTTCGACATATGGGAGTCGATTTCTCAGGAAGGGTGGGGTGGGGTCAAAAATTTTTTTGGGGAGTTTTTCATCGAGGGCAACATTTAGGACCACTTGTGACCAAATTTGGGTCAAGGGCCGTTTTCACAATCTTATCAGGAGAGACCCTTTATGTTAGTAGAATGTTTTTTCAATTTATCTATAGTGCATTCGAAGTGAAATTAAATCAGTCATGTAATGTTATGAAATTAAGGAAGTCACGGTCAATCAAAAATGTTATTTACATGTGCTTCCTTCAGTTTTGTTGATAGGCAAAACTCTTATATGATTGTTTATGTTCCGCTGTTGATGTGTTATCAGCAGTAAATTGTGAAAAATTTTCGATCAACTCAAGTTTTTTCTTCAGTGATGTCTAATTTCGTTTTTGTTATTCGTTTTTTAATTTGCAGATAGCATTTGAAGAGTTGAACAAAAACAGTTAGGTAACATTTTGCCTATGTACAAAATAACAGGTTTTACAGCCCATCAAAATTTCCAAATTATTGTAACCTCTTCAATTTGAAAGATAAGCAAAAAGTCTATGCAGTATTCTTTTTCAAATTTTTAAAAAATGCCAAAAAAAGCATTTTTTTGCAACATGCAAGGGATGAACTATGAAAAATAAAGGGGGTAGGGTGTTCACATGGTACATTCGTTTCTTGTACCGTCCGTCCAAAAGATTCGGATACAATTAGCGCAAAAATCTCAGTTTGTTGATGACATAATAAAAGTTAAACTACAAATTTCTAAATCAGAGATCATTTTTTAAATTACTTTGATGAATTCTAAGACTGGTATATTCATTTCAACTGCATTACAATTTCTTTGCATTTGAAAAAACAATTTTGGTGTTGTGAACATAATCCTTCATATTACCTTTTGCTGGAAAGAAGTTTTAGAATAATAAATTAAATCCAGGAAGATTGTGCAATCTCATTTTACCTTTTTTACCGCATAAATATTCAAGAAAGTTCTGCAAGGGTAAATGAATGAAGAGCATCACGAACATGCATACGAGCAGAGTTAGCAACATGTAATCGAAGCCAAATATTTCGAACTGTAAAAACAATATTTTTTATATCCATACATACATTATAGAGAATGCATTCAGCACTTATTCATTTACCAACATACAACTGGGTACAAATTGAATATTCAACTTACCATAGAGAATTCAAAGGGCGCATTTTTATCTCCCAGCGCATGCACTAATACTAAAAGATGCAAAATGCTAAAGTACGGTACCAAGCGGTTGAGAATGATGAATGCCTTTGAGCTGAAAAATTTGTTAAGGCAAGCTGAAAACACAATGTATTGGTGAAAAATAATCTATGGATATTTTGAAGGTTGAAGAAAGATGTTAAATCAAGCCTTACAATTTTTAAATTCGCGACAATACAAGACAACCCAAGTGGCAGAAATTAGGAAACAGGCAGTATGGATGAAAGTATAAATTGCTCCGTCTAAGCTATTGTAAACGCAATCACCAGAGGTCATATATAATACCCAGAAAGTAAGATATGAACAGCATGCCACGATCGCCCATCCAGTTTTGATCCAAAACTATACGTGTGGAAAGTAATAGGTAATTAAATAACGCACACTATATCACGCAGGAATTAAAATTAGAAACATGGTTAATTCTTTAGGCTGCCAGATTGAGATGCTAGGACATGGGGAAATTCTGGGTATTCATGTTCTTGTACTTGGGGACCAGAGTCTTTTTTTATTTTAGTTGAGATATATGTGAAAATATTTGCATTAGAAAAGTACTATAGCTTGAAACTTGACAATATTTTGTGATTTAAGATCTCTCCATCCTTCAAGTTGGAAAATTCGCCACGAAATATCTCAAGGAGCTTTCAGTGAAATGATATCAAAATATCAGAACTACGTTAACGTATTCACAGACGGTTCAAAATTCGACTCCTACGTTGGCTGTGCTGTCGTTTGTGATAGGTTTAATGATATTCGTTATTCGTTACCGAATTCATATTCTATCCTCTCAGCCGAACTATATGCCATCAAGTTAGCAATACAGCAAGTTCTCGAACTAAAAGATAGAGCAATTATCCTCTCTGACTCACTGTGTGCCCTCAATTCTCTACTTAAACCTAATGATCATGGGCAGCACCCATTAGCTAAGGAAATAATTTCCCTTCTTGTTACTTTACCTCCTATGCAAGTAGTCTTTGCTTGGACTCCCAGTCATAAAGGTATCGCCGGTAACGAAAAAGCAGACCTCCTTGCTAAACAAGCCGCAACACTACTACCTACACCAAACAAAGCCATCTCTTCTGCTGATTTCAAATCCTTCCTTAAACATCGCCTCAAACATCAATGGTCTGACGTATGGGAAAAAACATCTAACGAAAATAAACTTAAATCAGTTAAGCCAACCACCGAACCCTGGTCCACCGCATTCCGACCCAACAGACGAGAAGAAATTGCGCTGTGCCGCTTGCGCATAGGCCATTCTAAATTCACTCATTCCTACCTTCTCAACAAAACACCTCAACCTTCCTGTTCTGTTTGCTCCAGCCCCATCACTATCAAACATGTTCTCATAGATTGTCCAAAATTCAAACAAAACCGTATCACTTTTAATCTACCCCCCTCATTAAACATTCTTCTCAACAATAATCCTTCCACAATAGCTAATCTATTCAAATTTCTCCAATCTACTGACCTGCTTCACCAAATTTAACCCCCCCTTTCTGTCCGTGCCTCTGGCCTATGTTGCAGCACACGGCACGTTAATGGATAAAAGTAAAGTAAGTAAAGTAAAAAAAGAAAAAACCAAGACTGATTGTTGTAGATTTAGCGATGAACGATGAATTCGTTCGTAAATACGAAATCTACAAGGCAGAGCCGAGACGCCTTTACGATTGTAAAAGCGATTTGTCAGGAATCGGTTGGTTCTTGTTATGGCTAAGGTTTACCCCTAAGGCAATAAAATTTGTGCGTGACTGCGTGGGCGCGGTGGCGAATCGGTTCCTTCAGGGTGAAGGAAAGGCGCGAGTTTTGGATGTGATGTTAATACTGATCCATCTCGTGAAACCGAAAGGTTGTTTCTACATTTTTTCGTATTTTACGTAAATAAGGCATATACGGATTGCTCATTTATACTTGGAGGTCCGTCACTGTGCCTTTAATTAGTGCAATTAGTTAATATAAATATATATATACAAACAATCGTATCGTTCGGATACATTTTGGTCCTCTGGGCCGGATTATTGTGCGGATAATCCGGAAATTCGGCGTTCGTTTGATCGTTTCATTCAAATTTCAAGTGATAGTGCGACGCGATTTATAAGTGAACCAGCATCAAATCTAGAGATCACACGTGAGTCTGTTCTAATTTGATCGATTACGTTGAATAAAACGTAATCTGTTTGTACTTATTTGTACTTATTTTATTATATTTTAATTAGTGAAAAATGGCTGACGACGAAGTGTTAGAATTGCATGATATCGAAAATACAATTCTAAATAATATCAACACAGTAGGCGGTGCGAGTGGTAGTAACATAGGTAGTGGTACAGGTGACGTTACGAATGGTAGTGCGAGCGACATGAGCAAGATCTCTAACGAGGAATTGCGCATAAGGTTCGACGTAGCTATGACGGACTTAGAGCTTTCGGATAGCCTTACCGATGAAATGGTCGAGCCGAGCGACCTAGATGCGGTGCGCGCCGAATTGCGAGATGTTGAGCATCTCAATGAAGTCGCATATGCAAGCTACGTTGATTTGATGCGGCGATGCGATTCACAGGATCAGAAATTAGAGATTGATGCTAGGCGTCGACAGTTTATGGTAAAATATAAAACTGTTCGAAATAAACTCGCTAAGATCGTGGCTAAATGTACTCGAAATGAGGGGGAGGTGAAGTCTAAGCCTAGTAATAATTCGACAAAATTTAATTGCCTCGGGTGGAAATTCCGGTTTTTTCGGGTAAGATTGAAGAATGGAGTGGTTTCAAACAACTGTTTGATGCTATGATCCATTCAAATACAGAGCTTACAGACTTTGATAAACACCATTATTTGCGATCGCGCTTGAGTGGAGAGCCTCAAGTACTAGTGGAAGGTTTTCCATTGGAAGGAGGGTGTTATGCAGCCGCATGGGAAGTCTTAGTAACCCACTACGACGATCCCCTTAGGCGGATTGCAAATTACCTAAATGCGATCGGAGGAGGGGTATGTCAATGGCTGATAAGAGGCAAAATTTAAGGGGCTTAGTGACTCACTTCCTCTCAAATGTAACGGCGCTGCAGACAGCATTTGCTGAAATGCCGGAGGTTGACCCAGTAAGCCAGTTTTGCATTCATCTGTTCTTATCCAAGGCAGATAAGGCAACTAGGGCAGATTGGGAGCGGGAAGTAGCTCGAACGAAAAGATTCGCTACTTTCAAGGAATTTATTCGGCATATGGAGGCACGTTGTAGTGCATATGAGCGCGCGAATACAGCGGGGTGTTCAAAGGTGGTGCAATCAGGGGCATCACCACTTTTGCGAGAAAAATGTCTCGCAGTAAGTACGAGCACGTCTAAAGGGTCTCCACCATGTTACTACTGTCGAAATGTTGGACATAAATTGTATAATTGTCCAGAGTTCGTAAAACTCGCGCCTACTGATCGAGTCACCTTTGTTCGTAAAAGGCGGATTTGCACAAGATGTTTGTCAGGGCGCTGCAATGGTCGTCGGTGTCATTTTACATGCAAAACATGTAAGGGTAGCCATCACACACTGCTGCATACAGATGCTCAAAGTGGCATAGTAGCCTTGAGTAAGTGCATTTCTTCTATTCCATCTTCTATACCTGCCAGTGCCATAAGTTCAGATATCGGGCAGATTGAGAACCCCTGTATGAGTACAGATTCTATAGATAAATTGCCGAATTCTAGCTTTGATGAATTATATGGCTGGGTAGGGAGTATAGTAACCGATGGTATGCATGCGCTATTAGCTACTGCGGTGGTAATGGTTGGCACTAAAAATAAAAAATTGCATGTACGTGCAGTACTTGACTCCGGTAGTCAGTTCAACATAATTACTATGCGTTTAGTAAAACGCCTGAACTTGACGGTTCATCGAGCTCCGCAGGCAATCAGTGGCGTAGGTAGTATTTGCACTAGATNTTACTAATTTGAGGCTCCTCAATGTCTATTCAAATTTTGATTATCCGCCATTTTGAAACCATTTGATCTAAATTCAAGGTCATATTCTGTTCACCAACTAACCCCACATACAAAGTTTGACCTTTCTAGGTTGATTTGATGAGGAGATATGCAAGATTCAAGAAATTTCGTACCTTAAAACTTCCTCAAAAAATCGGTTTTTGCTCTAATTCCCCTCAAAATGCACTTAGGAAGCTAAACTTTGGATATGTTGGTATCCGTGACATATTGTTTTATACAAAATCAAAAACAAAAAATTTGAGTTATTTGGCTCTTCTCCAGCCCCCCTCAAAATTTGAGTGATCCGCCATTTTGAATTTTTTTCGAAAAAACAAAAAGTATTTTTGTCGCATTTGTAAGAAGAATCTCTCACCAAGTTTTGAGCAATTTCATCAGTACCCGTTGGCGCTACGCTTGACGCAAAAAAAATGTATAGGTATCTTTTAACGTCTTGATCTACTTTGTGCGGGTTCTGCTCCCTTATTTCTCAGATGATAAGCAATAGTTTAAGGAAAATATTCCCTTTTCTTTGGAAAAACAGGAAAAAGTGCATGAAATTGTGCATTATTTTCCTGCAAAATAATGAGATTTTAAAGAGTGTAATTGTTTGATTTTAATGCACCTAATTCCCTCGAAAAATGCAATCAATGTGTGTTTTTGTTCAACTAAATTTTCAACATGAAGGGTCTTCAAATTTTTGCCTTTTAAACTATTTGTAATTATCTAGCAAATGTCCAATTTTTTGGTACCTAGATTTCAATCACCTTTTATAAATTATATTATTTCAACAATTTATTTATTTTTTTTATTATTATTTTATTTTAAAAATGATACGAGCATATCTATGTTTTTCCAATGTCTCTAATGGATCCTTTAGAAAATTCAATTTCGATGGAACTTCTCTAGTTGGATTAGGAAAAAACCGAACAACAGATCATGATACGAATCGATAAGAATTCGAAAAGAATATGAGTATACCCACGTAATGTTTTCTTTCACATGCAAGTCCATATTTACGGCAAACTGGTTATGCAATGTTATTAACACATTAAAAATAAACTAGTATTATATTTGATACAACGGCGCACATTGAGGCCGATTACTATTCCAACCTGACAAAAATGCAATACCGAAGTATTTCTAGCTGAAAAGGTCATAGTGCGTATTTTCGAGATCATTCAAAGTTCAATGACATTAGAAAATATAACTTTAATTCTTTGTTATATTTAAGTGTTGTACAATAATTTTCTATTTATATATACAAAAACCGAATATTTCATGTTTTAATATTAATGGTCAACAAACGATTAATTTTTGAAATAAATGTGCAGTGTAACCTTGATTTTGCTCTTAGGACTACTTCGTTGAATTTCGTTCAATTTTTATGCTTTCAGTGATTCTCAAAATATAGTTCACTCGGTTTCAAAAACACATAATATACATAAATGATTAATTACTGAATATCTACAATTTTACGAATCCCTAAAAAGAAAGAATTGGAAAAGATTTATTACATAGTTTAAAAGAGCTGAAATCGAGCCTCGACTATAAATTCAACTCATAACTTATTGGTTTATGAATTATTTTTAGAAATGTAAAATATTGCTGCTCTTGAATAGACTGAACACATTTCCAAGGCTTTTAAGTTCAAAAAAAATTACGGTTTCATTTCTTCTGATTTTCAAATGATAAATGTAATCCTGGAGTGCTAAAGATTTAAATTCATTTGAAAGAATATTTTTTGTAATTTTTTCAAAAAATAAAAACTTAAAACTTTGAGCTAAATGTGGAAAGAAAGGTGAAATTTTTTCATTGCATTATAAAATTGATTCGATAATTTTTTTTTGTATTCACTTATTTCAAATTGTAAAAAAAATTGTATCACTCCAAATTTAGGAAATCCTTACCGTTGCTGTTGCCACTAGCAAACCGTGCAAGGCATATGGCACACGTATCATCAGGCTTGAGACGTCTTTTAGGCACCGAACGTATGTGATGTTGGATTTTGGGTAAACGACGTACCGCCTTCACACACTTATCGATGGTGAACCAGTTGTCTAGTTCTTGAGCCGACATCCCGCGCTAAGAACATAGATGTTATAGGATTACATGAATATGATCTACAATCATTACAAAAGAATCCCTTCACTATAACTCGAAAAAGATAAATCACGGTCGTGTTATTCAATTTATCAATATTAATTTTCAGTTGAGTTTTTATCAGACGTGACAGCTATTATAGTCTACCTGAGAAGAAAGTGAGATGGGGGAAGATGACTAATTTTTGCGTTTTAGGTCATTTTTGTTTTTTGTTGTAGTTTCATACGATAAAGTAAGCCCGATTGACTAACATATTCCAATTTTAGTTTCTCGACTGACTTTGGAAAGGGTTTGAAGCAAGTAACAACTTTTTTAATTTCACGAATCATCCATACATCCTCACTAAATCAGCCAAAAGAAGTCAAACTTAATCAGTAACAGATGACCAGGGCCGTAACGAAGACATTCTTGGGGGGGGGGAGAAAACCAAAAATTGCCAACTAATATCGTAATATCGTGAAATTTTCCCAACTGTTGACCTTTTTTTTTTTTTTTTTTTTAGTCTTCAAAAACTTTAAAATAGTTATAATAATACTGCTACGCTAAAACTCCAAATTTACCAACTTTACAAAAGCCAAGGGGGCTACGTCTCTGGTTGTGTGCTATACATGATATAAGTTGGCATCAGCTCGAATTTATTCGAGTTCTTATTTTCCCAAAAGAAATTCCAAGTTCCCAATTTCAACGTTGAACAATTATAAATTTCCCAACTTTTCAAAACACCTGGGGGGAAGCTCCCCCCATCCCCCCCTTAGTTACGCCCCTGCAGATGACTCCTTGAATTTGAGTCAAAATGGTCATAAAATGGTAGATCTTTAAAATTTGAGGAAGGATTGAGAATTTCTGAAAAAATATAGGTTCATGTGATTATTCTGAGCTAGAAATTCTATGTATCCTAAATTCCTTTTCTCAAGTTGTTCGAACTGTCTATTAGGTGTGATCTGCAAGCATGTAGAGATTACTAAAGTTATAATAATTATGTAAACCCGAACAAGCCCTGATTTTTAAAATTGTGAAAGAATTTAAAGCCTCAAAGTTAATGAGAGCAGTTGTGAATATGAGGTTGAATTTTTCAAAAATTTCAAAAAACTATTTCGAATAATTTGAAATTAATTTTTTGCATTTATAATTTACATTTTGTCATTTAAAAGGCTGAAGAAAAATTTAAACGCAAATTTTCATTAAATTAGGGGTCTCAACTTTTGTAAATTTTATTGAAACGTACCTACAAAATTTTGAGTAAATTTTTAAAAGGACTGATTTTAAATTTAATAAATACCGATCATCACTATTCCTAATATATTTTATTTAACGAGAAGTTTGACCATAACTTTAAATTGATTTTTTTTTATCAATATACTTTTAGCTGAGTTCTCTGTAGCTATTACAGCCCATCTGAGTTGGGAAGGGGATCAAAGGAGGGTGGGATTTTCAAATCTTCGCGTTTCAGATAATTTGTAATCATCTCAGTTTTTTAATGACATAATAAGAGTTAAACTAGAATTTCCAAATTAGAAATTACTTTTAAACTTACTTTGATGAATTTCAAGGCGAACTTCATTTCAACTGCAATACAATTTCTTTGCATTTGAAAAAATCAATTTTAAATAATTGGGAAAGAGACTTTTTCGCTGATTGTACCCGAATCACTTGGATGCACGGTATTATCTTTATTTGCTATATGGAGTAGGTAATGTGCCACTGTGGTCACTCATTTTTTCAAATTTTATCGTTATTAGTAATGAAAACATTACAATATTTATATCATTGAATAGAAAATTTTATCCTCTAAAAATTAAGCTATGGTGAATTTTGCTTTAAACCATACAGTTTTCTCAGAGAATTCAAAAAATAAAAACCCTTCTATGTAAACCAATGTTAAATTTTGATCAGTTTCACTTTTTCAAGTAAAACGACACTAGCGCGCCACAACCGTGCCCGGCCCGAATAGCAACTAGTCTGCTTTCTGATCCTTTGACTATATACTAGATGGACCGAGTTACGTGTAGGAAAACTGCGGTGAAACATTACATGCATCCGAGTCGGAACACTCGTTGCGACTTCATATGTTGCGCATGCCTGAAGTCCGTTATCACATTCATGTTATTCTGGTTTTAAGCAGTACTATCGATGTCCCCTTGCCGCACTATTGCCGGGAAATAAATTTGCGCATGCGCATTTTGAATTTCGTCTCGAGTGTTCTGAGAAAATCTGTGTAATGTATCACCGTTTTTGGGTTGGCATTTGCTTGTTGCTAGGATCGGTCCATCTAGTATATAGTCAAAGTTCTGATCGGTCATACGTCACGCGCGTAATAACCAATCATAAGGCTAGAATGTGTAAAAATCTAGGTAATTTCATTTCTACCTTACTAAATAATGTAATTCAGCTTTTAGTTAGCAACTGAAATTCGTTCGTGATATGAATTATCTGCTGACTAATGTTTTAATTTTACGAGTATGTCGAAGTAATTTACCACTTTCCAACTTGCTAATTGGTTGTTACACACGTGATGTACGACCAATCAGAAAGCGGAACAGTTACTGTAATTACTCTATACTTAATACTATGCAATCTATTAGCATGCAATCGACGGATAATTCCCCATCATTTCATTTTTAAACATAATTACTTTTTCAACAATATTCAAAAAAGGTAAAGAACTAAATACATTCTAATTTTCAAAATCGTGAAGACTAAAAGTTTTTCCTATTTTCAGACAACTAAATGTAACTTCTCGATTTGAAAAATTTTAAATTATTTTCAAATTTTTTTTAATTCTTAATTTTAATTTTTTTTTGTAAAACTTCGGAGTTCATTCGGCATATATTCCTATCAGTTCGAAATTTAATTGCTATTACTTCTACCGCATGTAATTTGACGATCACTTCTTCCTCTCTCCCACTAATTTTCATAAAAATGCAAAACTTTATCCACCTTAGCGGAGCACCTTCTTTGTTCTTTGATTTCAGATGTCATTGAACTCACTCATTAATCACTCGCCATCGCGGTAGATTGGAGACGAGTCGATTTTGATTTGCTAAATGATGAGAATTTTTTTTCACGCTCTATATATAAGTTGAAATAAATCTGGAATTTCTCGGGGAGATTTTTATTTGTCGGCGGATATTATTTCCGTTTACAAGGTTATTTATTTTACGAGGGTAATATTTTTATAACAGGGCAAAAGTTGTAGCCGAGTAATAAACTTTCTCTTCCTTCTTTTTTTCCTTTTATCTTTTCCGCGCGTTGATTTCTTGGCTCTTTTCACGGTCTCAGTGGCGAAGGCAGGCTTTACATAGGGCGAGTTACAGCCGGATTCTCACTCGAGAATTTTTCTACGTTGGAGATAACCTATTGCTAAGTATAAGTAAATCTTCGTTATTGCAGATCACGGAAAATGGAAGATGAAGTGATATGGCTAATGAAAGTATCCGAGGTGACTTCTTTTAGTCGATATTGTTAGAAATGGCAAAATACCAGATTATTCTAACCTCAAGCTCGAACCAATGACTGCACAAATTCGGCTATGTTCGTGAACGGAGACTCCCAGGTTAGGCGAAACGATACGTAAAATCGTACGGTCGATTGCGGAAACAACGCGACGTTCGGTCGTTTTATTACCTCTGGTAAAATGGTCCTTAAACTGAAGTACCGTCAGAGCATTTACTGCCGTCTAACCTTTTATAAGTAATCTTAAACGGCGATAAAAGAGAAAAGAGAAAAGTGGAGGTCTTTTTTTTCCCATCTTATCCTTTAAGTTGGATCTTTTTGAACCACTTGTTGAGCCTCCTTTTCATTTCAACGGGCTCGCAGCACAGGCGGATGTATTTGTTACCAGGCGAAGACGAGAAGAGAGAGAAAAGAGAAAGGTTATAGAAAAAACGAAAAGAGCACGCGAAACGAAAAAAAGAAGGACAAAAATCTTTTAAATAACTTCCCGGTCTTTAGTATCCTTTTTACAACATAAATTCCCGCCGTAAATTGCTGTGAAAGTGTTTTTAAGCCATAACCGACCTCAACACTTTTTAAATGGATCTTCTTTACGATCGAGAAGTCGCGAATTCCATCGTTTAGGGAGCAACGAGAAAGGCGTTAATTTTTCGCTGTTGTGACTGAGGTGATTGACTGGCGGAATGTGTTTTCATTGCGAAACTACTTTTATCGAAATCGTATTATAAACGATGGATATATTGGTTAGTCTTTTGTACCAGTGTTCAATTATTTTGATACGAGAGCAAGATAGATAATGAATTGAGATCGCGAAAGTGAGTGCAAATTGAGAGAGAACAGTACAAGGATCGTATCGATTAAAATACCGCGAAAATTTCTGACCAGTCGATGCTGCGCGTACGAGTATACATGTGGAGAAGAAAAGTAAGGCCGAAAGTTGTCCCAAAGATTGGGGTTATTTTTGCACCACAGCGCGGCGTTTGAGTAAGGGGAAGGATAACGTGCGTACGCGAGAAAGGGCGATTTCTTCATTCGCGCTAATCACGTGTGCGCGGAGGCGACGGTACGTTGCTCTTTGGCTAGCTACCGATTCGAGGTATAAAAATGATATATTCCAGTTTCGTTCACAACCTCGCAGTAAGCTCAGCTTTATGGGAAATTAACCGGTGAAAGAGAGAAACAACGAACTTCGAGAGAGAATCGCAGTAATTATCATAAAAATATAATTTTTTAAATCACGAAGCCAACGATGGTATTTAAATACCCGAGAATGACGCGAGGGAACGCCGAAGAGGATTTTTTCACGGTATAAAGAAGCGTTTGAAAAGGATTGAAGCCGAACGAGAAACGTATAAAATTAGTATCATAAAAATTCGAAATTCGTTAAAAAAAATGAGAACTTTTACCGTATTACTGGAACGCGATGAATTAAGTTAAAGTTAGCAAGTTAGCTTTCGAAAAGTTTAATTTCGGTCCGAAGTTTAAGTTGAATTAAACTCAGACAAATTAGCAAACATTAACATAAAACTTGGCCGCGACTCTGCTGGGAAACCGACCATTATTATGAATGCGCTTTTGTCGACGCGCGCGACCTTAAGTTAAGTGAAGGTGGCGCGGTTGGCCTTCGGATGACTCGCAGGAGCTGAAGCCAAGATTCACCAAAGAAGAGCTTGAAAATGGGCGAAATTTAAGAACGCACGGTGAGCGCCATCTCTTCGAGGTAGTCGATACCGCAATGCTTTAGGTACTTTTTTCGGAAACGCGATATTATTTTCGTACGTTGACTATAGAGAGCGTTTGTATCGTTAACTAAAATTTCTTACGGGCCTCTGTGGCTCTGTTTTAATAAACATAACAAATTGTATTACTTTATCATTTATTTTCGAATATAAACGATACAAAATGTATTTTTTTAAAAGATATAATTCCAAAGAAAATAACGAGATAGATGTAGAAAGAAAAAAACAGTATTCCCAAATACAAAAATAATTAATCACGTTCGCGAATTGCCTCTGAACTAAATTTGTAATCACACGAATTACCAACGGTTACAATATGTTTACTCTCTCTCTTCTACTTACTCTCAAAAGATCACGAACACAAAAAGAGTAAGCTTCGGAATTTGTTATAACATAATAATGGCAAAAACCAATTTTTAGCTGAGTTTTTAACAAAACGATAGCTATTACAGCCTACCTGATTTGGGAAGGGAAGGTCGGGGGAGGGTGGGGTCTTCAAATCTTTGCGTTTCAGACCATTTGTAATCATCTGGCAAATGTCCAACTTTTTGGTATATATATATATATTTTTTCCCCCACGCGTAGCGCCGGCGAGTATTCATAAAATTCGCTCAAAATTTGGTGAGAGACTCTTCTTGAAAATGCGCAAAAATAGTTTTTTTGTTTTTTGGATAAATTTCAAAATGGCGGATCACTCAAATTTTGAGGGGGCTGGAGAAGGGGCAAATAGCTCAAATTTTTCGTTTTTGATTTCATATGAAAGAGTGAGTCACGGATACTAACATATCCAAATTTCAGCTTCTTGGTGCATATTGAGAGGAGTTAGATCAAAAAACGGCTTTTTGAGGAAGTTTTGAGTCATGAAATTTCTTGAATCTTCCATATCTCCCCACCAAATCAAGTTAAAGAGGTCAAATTTTGTGTGTGAGGTTAGTTGGTGACCACAATATGACCTCTTGAATTTGGATCAAAATGGATTCAAAATGGCGGATTATCAAAATTTTGAGTAGAGCTTGAGGAGCCTCAAGTTGGTAAAAATGTAATTAATATGAATTCATATGGTTATTGGGGATAAGTTGTATACTATATCCCGAATTCACTTCCATACATGATGTTGGAGGGGGAAGGCGGGGTTACCAACCTAAAATAGTGGTGGGGGTACAGGAGGGGTCGAAAATTTTTTATTGCTGTGTCATATGATAAAATGAGCCCAAGTGACAAACGTATTTTGATTTTAGCTTCCTCAGTGATTTTGGAGGGGAGTTAGAGCAAAAAACGGCTTTTGGAGGGGAAATTGCTGCAGGAAATTTCATGAATCTTCCATATCTCATCACCAAATCGGCCTAGAATGGTCAAACTTTGTGTGTAGGATTAGTTTGTGACCAGAATATAACCACTTAAATTTGAGTCAAAATGGATCCAAAATGGCGGATTTACAAAATTTGAAGATAATTTGAGGACCCTCAAATAGTTATAATTTGAGAAATATGTGTTCGCATGATTATTTCATGGTAAGAAATACTACATTTGTGCCAAATTGAACTTCTTAAGTGTTTTTGGAAAGGATAGGGTAGGGGTTTTCAGACTTGGTATTGGGTGTGGCCTGTAGTGATGAACGGTTAAGCAAGGTTATTACTAAATCAAAACAAGCCCCAGTTAAAAACTCAGCTCCAGTAATGCGGCATGGCTGCTTACGTTTTTTTTTTCATTTTATTTTTGAGGAAAAAAACGATGATGCCATCAGAAGAAGCAGTGTAATTATAATAATTATCCGTTGCTAAAACGAGTCAAATAAACACGTTGCCAGTATCATATAATTTTATACATTACGTGGAATATAATTAATTATAATTATGTTCGATTGTTCGAAATTTTTCTCGAAGAAAATCTTCAGTCGAGTGAAACTGGATGATAATATCACGTACCAAAGTTGTTCTAGAAATCATTAGTTGATCAACTTTCATCACAAAATGGGAAAATTATTTACGAGATTCTTCGTTTTCCACTATTGAAAATGCTAAAAAATTACCGATTACACATTTCATGATTTCATCAAATCTTAAAGAAATAACGAAATAACTTCCGGTGGCAATGACAAAGATGAAGAGGAATTTGACAAAAACGAATGATTTTCAACAACTGGTTCATTATTAAATTTTTTCCTTTTCCTATAACAACGACCATGCGATTTTTCTAAATGCTGATACACGTTTTGAGTAGTGGAATCACTCATAGTTAAAATTCCGTCTTTTTCGTCTTTGCAATTCACACATTTCACCGTTGTTTTTCTTCTTAACTACAGTAGATGTAGAAATAATTTTGAAATACGTCCCATCCAAAATTGAGCTCGTGGTATCTGTTAAGATTGAATAAGAGTAATATTCGTATTCAAGAAAGAACACCTACAAGTTATTATTTCAGGCATTATTCGACATTTACCTGGCTCTTTATTTTCTTCATTCATATCTAATCATAATTGAAGATTAAATTTAAATTTTGAAATTTGACCGGAAAAAATAGAAATATTAGTCACGTCTCGCGTGATTAGTACACAGTACACAGCTGCTAGATTGAATGTTTCATGAATGTCAAAGAATCTACATTCGCGAACGCAAAATGAATCGATTCTTGGCCGTTCATGAGCGGATGGTGAACGAGATTCGCATCGCTCAATTCATGAATTCGCTCTGCCCAAACTCTGCTCCATACCGGGTGACTACTTGATTCGAGCACCCCAAGCAGTGTTGCCAGGTTGGGCGATTTTTCCCAAAATGGGCGACTTCCAACATGTTTTTTGCGATCGAAAATATGGAATGGCGACTACTCGCAAATTGGGCGACTTCTTACTATGCCAAAATATATAACAAATTCATTCAATATCACCCTTCTGGCCAGTTTCATTTTTAGACATTTTTTGTTTTCGTGAGTTTTGTACGAATCAATGAATCATCAATTATTAATAACTCCAAAGAACTGGATTTCCCATCGTTCAATTCAAATTTAGATGATCGTAGAAATCGCTTAGGGTTCAGGGGCGTACCGAGGACATTCTTCAGGGGGGGGGAGAAAACCAAAAATTGCCAACTAATACCATGAAATTTTACCAACAACCTTTTTTTTTTAGTCTTCAAAAAATTTAAAAATATCTGTAGTAATAATACTGCGCAAGTGGTCAAGATTACCAACTACACTAAAACTCCAAATTTACCAACTTTCCAAAAGCCAAGGGGGCTACGTCTCTGGTTGTGCGCTATACATGATATAAGTTGGCATCAGTTCGAATTTATTCGAGTTCTTATTTTCCCAAAAGAAATTCAAGTTCCCAATTTCAGCGTTGAACAATTATAAATTTCCCAACTTTTCAAAACACCTGGGGGAAGCTCCCCCCCCCTGGTTACGCCCCTGTTAGGGTTCATTTATAAGTTTGGGCGATTTGGGCGAGTTGAGTCGACGAAACTTGCGACTTCAACCATGATAAACCTGGTAACACTGATTATAAATACTCTATAGAAAAATATTACTTGAGAAGTTAAGAACGAAAACATGGAAGAAATAAAATCAAAAGCATTATTTCCAAAGCTTCGAATCGTTTATTGTCCATTATCGGATTGGCTACCAATTCAGCAAAAACCTCAAGGTCGAAGTTTAATCCAACTCCATGGCAACGGCAGGGTATAGGTAAAAAACTAGGTTTAAAAAATTATCACGTTTCGGCCAAAATAAACGCGCCCGCATTTATTTACCATTATGCGGTGTTAATTTTCTCACGCCGCGCCGTTATTATAAAAAATCGATACGCCGAAACAAGAGTCCATTCGGTACGTGTGCAAATTACTCGTACAACACGCTGCCTGCTCGCTAACCGATCTAAAACGTGATCTTTGAAAAAACCAGCTGAATTTCTCTTTTTATCGATACATTTTAAATGGTGGTCGCGCCGTCGCCGTCATCGTTGCAGCTTCTGTAAATACGTAGAACGTAGTATTTTAATGGTCGCATCGCGTGCTTTCACTACGTCGTATGTCCTGATAATTTTCACTTTCTTTCGGTTGTGATATTCCCCTTGAATAGATTTAAATGGTATTCCATCGCTTCTATTTATATATGCAGTCATGCATGATATACAGGTGTGTTTTCAAATGTACCGGCCTTTTTATGGTTTGTATACAGTTTTTAACCTGATAAACATTATGTAATTTAATGATAACGTTGCCGCCGCGCCGTCACATTCTATCCAGTGCTTAGCTGCCTACGTATATTACACGAGGAGATTTTACCATTAAAGTTTCGATTTACTATCTTCCACATTGTGTGGCCTCTTACGTTCGTATTATAACGCGTCGAATGATGAGGCTTATAATGTCACACGGTGGGTATCATTATCACCAACAGCGTATACTTATATATTTTATTACTACTATATGATCATCTCAAGTCGGTGCATTCGAAATCTACGATTATTCGAATCATTGTCGCAGACATCTAAGCCTTAGGGTATGCATATTTTATCACGCATGATACATGCAACATGTACAGTACTTGATAATTATATGCACCAATACCCGTGGTCGTTATTAAGTTACTGATTATCAAATTTCATAAGATGTTACACTTTACTGAACATGTAATCGATCGATTTTGGCTGGACTCCAAAGCGTCATGACTCAACAATAAATCGAAGAAAGTCTAAAAATTGTAAAATGTTTGACAGGTGGTTATTGATGTAGGGTAGTTTTTTCAGGTTTTTGAAATTTTCGACGCATGGGAATGATTGTTCTTTAGAATTTGGGAAAATAGCATTAATATTATTTTTTAGTAACTAATTAACTGGAATAATAATTGAATTAAATTGCTGCATTTGATTTTTTACTTGAAGACAATCAAAATTAATATCGGAATTTAGCGTTGAATTTAGATACTTCCATCGTTATTTTAAATTTTTTTTTTTTGAGCCGTGCTGAATATCCAGATATCATTTCTTTATAAACATTTATTCGTTCAAGTTGTACATATTACATCGCAAATTATTGAGTTTTTGTTCGACAAATATAAAAACCGAATATAAACGAAATTCTCGACATTGGGTGTAACAATCCTGGCAATCATACATGGCCAGTATAATAGAAAAAAAATGAAGTAAAAAAAATGAACAAATAATCAAAATTGAAGAAACTGTAGTACATTTGAAAATTTTAAGAATAATTTTTTTTTTTAATTCCATACATTTTCATTAGTTTAAATTTGAGTTTTATTTTTTATTTTTAATAGCAAAAAGTTAATTTTTTTTTTTTTCATTTTAAAATTGATTCAATATTTGAGTAGTATATGTAGATAACTTAAAATGTATCAAATGAATTTTGATAAGAATTTCTAAAAGTAATAGCCCAAATTTTTGATTTGATTCGAAATAGAGAGTTATATAAATTTTGAGAGGGGTGTACTCAAAATTTTTGATCTTAATGCCATGATGAAGCAACATGAGAACTCCAAATTATCTAAAATTTTCCTAATGATTAGTGTGTACTGTGTATGCGTAAATTTATTTGATTTATTACTTATCTCCGAAAGCACAAATAAATACATATACTGATAATTTATGGAGGAGAAGGTCAAAAATAATGAAAAAAAAAGTTTTACATTTTTGATTTAAATGGAGGCAGACAGTTGTTCACTAAAATTTTGAGGAATACGGCGAGAGGCAAGTAAAAAAATTATGAAAATGAAAAAACCAAATAGAAAACAGAAAATATTAATTAAATTAGTAAAAACAATGAACATGCAACGCTAAAATCTAGCTTTAGTGACTGTGCATGGAGACAATAGAAAAAAAAAAGTATATTCAATGCTTTTTAAGAAATAATTTATTTTTTAATATTTTTTTAATAAAATAAACAAATAAATATGTAAATAAATAAATAATGAAATATAACTAAAATAAATTAATCCAAAAACGAGCTATAGCATGAATATTAGATACTCACATCAGAACAGCAAAAATACTAAAAAATTGGACCAAAATCAAAGCAGCAAACATATAGGTATATAAATTTATAATGAATTATTAGAAAACGTGAAATAGAGAATATTTGAAAAGCAAGAAAAAAAAAATAAAACATATACAACTATCTAAATAAAACAAAAGCAAAAAGCAAAGAAAAGCAAAGCAAACCAGTCGACAAAGAAGCAGAGAGGGCAAGAGGGAGCGAAGTTTCACTTTATTGAAAAAAAAACATACTGAAGTCATATGAATACAGATAAAAATAATTTATTACATCTCGGGTTTCAATCTTTCAAGAAAATCAAATGAGCACTAATTTGATTCACTTTTTATTCCAATTAATCAATAGTATAAACAATTAATATGAAATTTAATATTACGTTTTTAACGAACAAAAAAAAATTATCATTAAAATCATTTTTTAATAGTTCCTTATAAATCTTGAAAAAAGAAAAAAAGGTAATAACAATAACATAATTATTATTTTATTAATTTCATTACAAAAATGTTGAATTAAATATTAAAAAAAAGAAGAAAGAAAACAGTGCCAGTTTTAAGATCGCTCCTTGAGGAGGGGGGGGTCAGTTCCATAAAGTCAAGCGGAAAAATAGTAGATTGTTTAAAATCACCAAAAAGTTGATATGTGCCAAAAAAAGTGCTTAGCTAAAGCTCTTGAAAGGTTAGACACCCAAATTCCCCCTCTCTAAAACCGCATACGAAAGAAAAGAAAGAAAGAATACTTACTGAATCTTTGTCACTCATTTTTGTTACTAAGTACGGAAACTCCCCCTCCCCACCAATTGTGCTTGAATTTTGGAGGTCTCATTTCTTTTCGAATAATTGTTGGAAATTTATTATCTACAAGTTGAAAATAGGAAATCAATACAAAAGATCATTCCACTGCACACCAAATCTATTTAGAAAGCTGACACTTTATGTAGGACTAGTTAGAGATCATAATAACATAATTTCTTGAATTTAGGTTAAAACTGGTTCAAAATGGTAGAATAGCATGGGGAGCCTAAAATGGCTCAAATTTTATAAATGTAGGCTCAATATGATTGCTGGAATAAAGAAGAGCACCATTTATGCGAAGTGGAATCAGTGAGTTGATGCTGTTGAAGAACAGGGAAGTGGTTTTCTCTTCGGTGTATAGCGTAGGTGTAAATGGACTAATAACATGTGTGTAAGTTGGAAAATGCCTCCACTGAAAATTTAATTCCAATAATGCGACATGGCTGCTTAAGTGGTGAATTATTTTCAACTTCAGACTTTTGGAATATTTTCCATATTTTATTTTTCAATTTTATTATTTCTTTCAATTCTAATTTCTTCTGGACGGTTTGAAAATTTTTTTAGCATTTTTTACTATATCGAAAAATTTTTAATCTTGGGTCTTTCAGACGCTGTTATAAATCTAGCTGTCCAAGACCCGGACAAATTCACTATCTTTGTCTCTTCCCCTCGCAGATCCGAGTAGTATACGCGTAATATATATTATACGATTGAACTGCCAATGTTGATTGCAAATCGAACTCAGTCTAAACATTCATATAGGCAGCTCTTTTCAATACATTACAAACTTATTACTGAAAACGCAACGATAAAAAAATGTACTCTATGCTCTCATAACAGTCTGCAAAATAATTAACCACCTATTGATAATCGATGGGCACGCACAATAGAGCTGAATGTAATTTAGCGCGGTAAAGCGCCCAGCGTTATTGAGCACATTCCAGCCAACAAAGCCTCAATCGCTACATATCGTTCGGTACACTCCAAACTCGGTCATTATTAAGGTAGCAAAGTATGCGAAATCGCCTATAACGTTGCACACGGGCGATTACCTATCCTTAACAAACAATCGTTCGGATAGTTCTTTTATAATGTTGGAAAGCGCGCGCGCGCGATCATCAACGAACGCGTGATGAAGTAAAGCGTTCTAAATTTTCGCTAGAAAGTCATACAGCCGACAAAGAATACACCTTTACCTTTAATACTAATTTACATCACAAAAGCGTCGCGTCGAGTCTTCGAAATTCTTCGCTTAGTCGAGATTTCTCTATCATTTTAAAAATTACTATCGCAAATTATCGATTCGGAAGACGTCACTTTTCCCCCTCATCGAACGTTATTTTCTCGCCGATACTCTGTACATGAGGCGCCAGCTTCGCTACCAGCTGGAACTAATTTCTGTCTAACTGGTTCTTACCTTCGAAGTCGAGCTAAGTACTTAAATAATATTAATTTCTCCGCCGTCTGCCATTAGGTAGCTGATTACACTGATATAATCATTTCGATAGCATTTGCTATAATATAGCTATAGGCCTATCGAGTATACTACGTATATACTCGTAAATCCTATCTTTGATGGATACATTATAGGGTATAGCTAATGCGGATAAATGTAGGCCATTATCGCGTTCCGCCCAAGGTGTGAAGTCAAGTCGTATGATCCGGTACGCGGTACACCGTTCCGAGTGATTAGAGTTAATTGATCGAACCGACAATTATAACGAAAACGCGAAAATCGCCAGTGTGTTCTCACGTGCACGTACGCTCGATGACGTTTCAAATATTTCGTCGGTTATATCTTTCTATACGACTCGCGTAATTGTAAAAAAAGCTCCGTAGAAGTATTTCCGTTTCTCGTCGTAAAAGTACTTCTTACCATTCGTGTCGCGAGAATCGCTTTTCCAAGTGAAATTCCCAGTCACTTGCAAGAAAAAACCTACAGATGAAGTTTAACGCGGAATTAAGACATTGTATGACACGATAACACTTTTTATATGTCTTGGGAATTTTAGCTATACTATTTCGACCGAGTCTAGCGAGTATTACATGCATGCTAGGTCTACATGACGTCCATGTTATACGTGGTAGCTGTAGAATAAATATAATGCGTATATGGGCCTAAAATAGCTAAAATATCTTCTTTCTACTGTTCTATCTAGCTCCAACGCGAAGCAAGATCGCAACAGGAAAAAACTCTCACTAAATTATTAACATCGTAGTTCGCAGAGCACTATGAATGCAAGGGCACAGGGCAACAATGAATTTAGGCTTTTGAGCTCTCAGCAAGAAATACTATGGAATAAGAACTGCTAATTGTTGTATTTTGGGCTGTATGGGTCCACTTATTGCGTACTAAATGGTTTATGATCTTCGGAAAAACCGCTAATCAAATTTTATTCTACCTTTTTGCTATAGAATAAGCAGCATTCGCCACAGACAGAACGAAGTTACTTGTATTCCTCTTTCATTTGTTTAACCCATATTTACAAATCTATCCCCAAAAGATTACATCAAGTTACTCCCTTTCAAATGTTTACTTTTTTTTTGGTTAGTTTCAAAACATTTTTTCTTTATTTTCTCTTTTTTTTTTGGTCGCAATTTTTCTTTTTCATTTTTATTCCCTGAATTTTTGAGAATTTTCCATTGCCACTTTTTCTACAACTCAAAAATTATTAATTTCCAAGTTCTTTTAGAATATTCAGTTATTGTTTAACTTTATAATTCCTTTACCTTTCCAGAGGCGTAAGTAAGGGGGATTGGAGGAGCTTCCCCCTAGGTGTTTTGAAAAGTTGGGAAATTTATAATTGTTCAACGCTGAAATTGGGAACTTGAATTTCTTTTGGGAAAATAAGAACTCGAATAAATTCGAATTGATGCCAACTTATATCATGTATAGCGCACAACAGACTATTCGTGATAACCGAAATTCCCAACTTCGCGAATGACGACGAACGGTTGCAGTGCAGTTGTATGTATTAAATCATGCTTAGGTTCCATTCTCCAGGTGCATGGATAGACAGACACATAGACAGACAGACTGACAAATTGCAACATGTAAATTAATAGTGTTGGGAATAATCGATTATTCTAATATTCGATTAATCGGATATAGATTATCGAAATAATCGATTTTTTAATATTATCTATACTCTGTAGTTACAACGTTTACGGAACATGAGTGAATAAAGGAAAAAACAAAAATTTACACAAATTCAAATTTTTTCTAGCGATTTTTTCAACTTCTCGAAATTTTTCCTAGAAAATTTCTGGCAATTTAAAAGTGTTTTATAACATTTTTATATCTATTTTGAATTTTTTTATCCATTTATCAGCATTAGAAATTTTTTGCACCCAAAATTTCTTCAAATGCTTTTTCAATTTTACACTTCATCAGATTTTTTTCAACCTAGAAATTTTTTCTAATTTTTTACCAACTTTGAAACTTTTTTCAATAAAATTGTGGCGTTAAAAAATGTTTCCAAAGTTCAAATGAATATTGACTTTTTGATATAAAAAATAAATATAATTGAAAATAATTTTGAAAAAAGCATACAAATTTTAAACAAAACTGTCAAGATTTTTGTTTGAAAATCAGAAAAAAGATTTGAGTTGAAAAAATTCCTGGAGATTTAAAAAAAATTGGAGAAAATTTGGAGTTGGAAAAAATATTCAGAATTTGAAAAATTTCAAATTTTTTTTTTTTTATGCTGTGTTCGATTATAATAAAAAAAAAATTATTTGAATTAATTACAAAAATAAAATAATTTATTCAAATAAATTACAAAAACAAAATCATTTATTTCAAAATGACAGTATTTATACCTAGTCGCAATTTTTATTTAAAAAACAAGCATATTTAAGGTATGTGATGAGAGACGATTTCATCGTATTATAGAAATGTCTTCACAAAATGATTATTTTTTAATAAAAAGTTTTTTTTTTCAAAAATATCGAAGCATTATTGAAAAAAAAACTGAAAATTGGCCGATTAATCGATTACCTATTTCATAAAATAATCGATTCTTCCAATTATTTTTACCGATTAATCGATTATTAATCGCCCAACACTATAACTTAAAATTAAGCCGTTGCCACTGCTCACTAAGCCAATAATCCACCGATTTTTTTCTGTGCATCGTATATCTGCTATATGTATGTCTGTACTTTTTATTAACTTAAGTTGAATTTTAAAAAATTAATAAAGGAGGGAAAGGAAAAAGATACAAAGTGCAGCAGTGTTGTTTGTGTGATGAAATTTTTAACAACCACTACAAGAATAACATGAAAAAACTGCGCATGACGGTGCTTATTTGTACCTAATTATTTTGTAATTTACACCATTTCTCAAAATTAAAAAAAGAAAAGAAAAGTTGTAAATTTTGTCAAAAAAGTTGGGAATTTCATTACAAAAAGTTGGGATTTTTTAAAATATCCCCCCCCCCTGAAAAATGACTTAGTTACGCTCCTGTACCTTTCCTTTGGATGACCTTTAAATTTAGGTGTTTCAGACCACTTGTAATCATAATTATGGCAAATGTCCAACTTTCTGGTATACAAACGCCATATTCTTTCTGACAGATATGGATGAAAATCGCTGAAATTTTGGCGAGAGAATCTTCTTAAAAAATCACAAAGCTCCTTTTTTTGGATTTTCGATCTACTTCAAATTTTGGTTCACTCAAACTCTGATAAAGTTGGAAGGGGGCGGGCAAATGTCTCGAAATTTTTGTTCTTGACGATGCGCAGAAGAGTAAGTTAAGGACGCCAACATACCCAAAGTTAGCTATCTAAGTGAATTCAGATGAAAGTTAGGAAAAATATAGCTTTTTGAGGAGGTTTTGAATCATGAAATTACTTAAATCTTTCATATGTTTCCACAAGATTGACCTAGAAAACTTCCAATCTTTATAGTTTTCTTTATGTTTTTGATTTTTTTTTTATTTATTTATTTTTTTTTGATTTGAGCGAGTCCAATAGTATTAATAATTTCCTCGTGCTTATTTTTGGTGATGGAAGGTTACAGTGTTTTGTTCCTTGTTTGAGTCTGATTTTTTCCTTGTCTTGTTCTAGTTTTTGCACTTGTGAAATAGTTTCTTCGATCGTTTGTACTTCTGATTTTTTAGGGAATTCTGCACGTGATTTTGTCAAATGGGTAAATTTTGAGATAGGTTTCTCTTGTAATCCTTCCAGTTTTTCTAGTCTTGAGTAGGACCGTATGTACATACAGGCAGTATAGACAGCTGCCTAGGGCGGCAGTTTTTTTTTTTTTTTTTTTTAATAAAAATACTCTTAATGTGATGGCTGATGTAGAAAGAGCCCTTACATGTAAATTGTTCAGGAAAGCTGGAAAACAAAACTACTACGTTTTCACTTTTTTTTCACTATCAATTTTTTTCATAATGAGTTATGATTATTATTAATTTATTATTATCTTACATTAAAAATTTTATTTTCTCAACGTAAAAGTGAATCTGAACGCTCGTTTTCGTGTTTAAAGCGCATAAAACACTATTGGAGCTCAACCGCAAGTCAGGACCGTTTAGTTTGTCAAATGATTTTGCCAATTGGAGCAGAGTTAATGTCAAATAATTATGGAATTTGACGATATTATCAAAACTTTTGCAGAAAAAAAAGCACGAAGAATAATTGTTGATAGCACACCTACATCCCAAGTTTACCAACTTATAAAATTTAATCTTTTTCCTTATTGTACGATATCATAGATGCAATGAAAATAAAGTCAAATTTTCAATAAGTCGCCTTATTAACAATCACTCAATTTTCGCACGAACTATAAAATTGGCGAGGGAGCGACAAAATTTATTCTGCCTTGGGGCAGCAAAAAGTTAAATCAGGCCCTGGTCTTGAGCTGATGTTTAAATGAAGACTTTTAAGTTCTTCGAATCCTTTCATTTTGTAAATTAATTGGCGATTTTGGGCAGCTACCGATGCGTACTTGCTCGACTGATGATAATCTGCTGATGCCTCTTTATATGACTATTTCTTTCTTGTTTTTATTTCTTCTACCTCTTTCCTTTCTAGATACTTTTCACATTTTTTTGATTACAGTGGGTGAGATTTGCTACAATTCATTAAATTTGAAGCCTTTGGGCATTTCCTCTCTTCTATTAGTAGGTATTTATCTTTAACACAGTAGGCGCAAAGCGGTTTATCTTCACAGTAGTTCTTGGTGTGTCCATATTTTTGGGAGTTGAAACATTTGAGAGGTTCTGTTACAAATAGGTCTACATTGATTGCTAGGTATCTGATGAAGATTTTTTTTGGGAACCTTCCATTTTCGACTGTAACAATGGATTTGTCCATTGGGACATTGTTTCTTCGCTCTTTTTACCTGTTCTAGTCGAGAGACTCCTAATTTATTTTGAGCCAGTAAGTTTTAGCTGGTAAATTTGGTGTCTACACGAAATGCAACTTATTAGTAAGATACGAGCCTCGATGTTGAATTTAAAAATTTTTTAAAAATAGAAATTAAATAAAAAAAGTTTGTTCAACTTTTAATTTTTAACATGATTTGAGTTTAAACCGATGTAAATTAGGTTGGATTTTATCTTTAATAAATTTATATTAATTTAGTACGAAAGGACTTGTCTCTCAACATCAAAATATCAATGCGAAGTGATAGTTTCGAAATCGATAGAAAATACGTTACTTTGAATAAGTGTCAAGAAGTTAAAGGATGCGTTAGATTTTTGATTCCGAATTTAATATTCATTTATTTTTGGCATTTTGTACAAGAATTAGACCGTTTGAAGATGCGTTTTCATGGGTTATTTTGTTTGTAGGGCGTTTTCCATGAAAATTTTTCGTCTCCCTTCACTTTGTGCTATACGTTGACTTTTTCATAATTTTTATCATCTTCACGATTTTACTCAGTTTTTCGAAATTTTGAAACCTTCAACTTGCCTCCCCTTCCCTTGTGCTTTCCATTAAATGATCGATGATTCACAATACGAATAGTTCCTTTATCAGGTAAGACTGAACCTTGACATGAACATCGGAGCAATAGTGTAGTTGCTTCGGTTAAGCTTTTGAATGGGTACTGGGAATAGCATATTTTTACGAATGTTTCTGCGAACCTAACAAAATTATTACTCCACTAGATAAGTTAGAAAAAAAAAACGGAAATTACGACTCGTGTAAATATTTAAATAATGGGTAAAATTTTCACTCCCATTCACCTCCTGAGAACCGTTTACCACTGAAATTAGAATAACGACGGTAGTCGTCAACTGGAGCCGAATTATCGCCTATTTGGTCGCCTTCAACGCCCACGCACATTGTCCAAATGATCTAAATTCGAACACTGACAAAGCGTAATCAATTAGCGTAGCAGCTCGGAAAACGTTCTCTTTATGTTGACTGGTACCTTCCTCGATAACGCGACGGTACGTCGAGCGTTGGAAACTTGACATTTCAAAGTCCCCACCAGCGACGTTGGTCGAGACGTTGTGCAGACGATGCGGATGGATCGACGGTACCGATTTAGTTTCACCGTTGTCGCGAAACGTTACGAACACGAGTTGGTGAGTGCGCCTTTCTAAACGAAGATCGGCATGTTTTACGAAATAAAAGAAAAACGTGTTAAAACCGGTACGCAAACGAAATGGTGGTTAACGGCGGCGTTTTCGGCGGTCGTCATTACGGCGACTTTTATCGGTATTATTTTTTGGTTAGGAATTACTGTGCGTCAACCGGAGCCGAATTACGAACGGCATCCTTCGTTTCGCGAGTACCAATATAAGCCCGTCAAACCGACCACATCGGCACCGCAGATCGAATACCCGACCGCGGAGATACTAAAGACCACCATTAAGAATAAAAAAGGTCGAATCGAAATGGTCGATAATAGCGGCGAAAAGCTGGAGAAATCGCCTAAACCGGTTACCACCGTTAGACCGTCCGTTGAACGTGAAAAAGCGACCGAGAAGCCTTTGGAAATGGACGTCGAAGACATGTACCCGGAGAACGAATCTCCTGATGTACAGCTGCGTTCTAAGATCGCCAAACTTTCATCAGCCCAACTCGAGTACGAAGAGGCCCATTTAAAAGATGGTATCAGCCCGTTAGAAGAAGTGCCTCCTCAAAGTGCCCAAGAGAGCACGGTCAAGAAGAAAAGCGAAGCCATTCTACCCAGCTGGTACGATCCGAGTTTACAAACTAATCCTTCGAAGCCGGAACCGTTTAACGATTTGAAACAAGATACCGTCTACGATCTACCAGACTTTTCGCAAATCAAACCGGACCTTAGCGCCTTCAATACCAAAACCATACCAGCGTTTACCTATCTTAAAGAGCCGATACCCCAATTCGACGATCTACCGGCTCCCAGTGCAGATTCCAGTAACGTAGACGATTCTTACTACTACCAGCAACAGCAGCAACAGCAGTACCAGCACCAGCATGAGCATCAACAGCAGCATCAATCGAACGCGATACCAAATCGCAAAGAGGATCACTCGGTGATGAATTTTCTGCAAAAAAGACTCCACAACATTCACGACTGGCTTTTATACGGTAGTAAAAAAAATCGCAGCGTCGATTTAACCGATATCGTGAAGATGGTCAACAATTCGTTGCAAACCAAAAGCGTCGGTTTGATTTTCAACAAATTGAAAGATTTATACACCGGTTTCAACGCGAGCGACGTGCAAAATATGCCCGTCTCTAATTTATTATATCCGACCAGCCCGTCTATACTGAATAACAGCACCAGCCTGGTATCGTTCGGCTTACTCGCCATCGATTTGTTTCTTCTGCATAATGTACAGCAAATTGTCTGGAACGAAGAGTCCAAAATCGGAGAGGAAATGTTGAAAGATCCGGATGTGGTGGCTTTGAACGCGTTATTTATGTCGCCCGATCGAGTCCAGCAATTGAGGCAAACGAATAGCCGAATTTTCACCGATAGGGAAAAGAAAGGCGTCGTGCACGATTTGCTGGAATTCGTTAACGGCGGTTTAAGGGCTGTGCTGAATTTGAGCAAAGCGTATAAAAGCAGCGTCAGCAAATCCAACGCCAGAAGCACGTCCAACGGCTCCACGCTCGATTGCATATGGACGCTGTACTGCAGGAATTTAGATAAAACCGCCAAACTGCAAGGGCCCTACGGATTTTTGGCGAAAATGAATAGGTAAGTGGGGTACTCGATTTTTTTCTTTCGAGGAAAAGAAGAAAAGAGCTGAGGCCATGTGCCAGCCATTTTTATCTTCAGTACGATCGTGAAAATAATATGAATAATTGTTACGCCGGAATACCGTTAATTTCGTCCACGCTTAATATAATACGAGTAGGAGTATAAATAACGAAGCAAACCTACGCTTCATACTTTGTTTTATAAACGACATAAATACATATAAATACGTACATACAGTACACACGAAAAGATTGCAATTGGTTCATATGCATAAACCAGAGTTTTTGCTCAAATGGCCATTTAATTGAATTATCTACTCTTTAATTAGATTTCTCACGTTTGTTGAAATGGTAATTCGTAACTGACTTCCCACCGTAAGTTGATTCATTAATGTGGGAATTCGGTAAAATATCTTGAAATTAAAACGTCTCTTTTACTCGATATATCATTGTTCTAGAATGCAATTATATGCGGTAAGATTTTTAATTATTCGACGCGACAAATCTAAATTTCATGCGCTTATTTCACAATGTAATCTTTATAGACGCATTTTTATAGGTGATTTTACTCGTAACTTCGTATTATGAATTTTTCCTACCTGTTGTTTCGAATGCCTAATTAAAGAGTCAGAAAAATAGTTCCTTAATGTCTCGCTGTTATTTTGGAATATGGTCACGTTGACGCCCATGCGTTTGTATAAAAAGGATATCATGATAATAACAACGCGGATTCAACCTATTTAAAAATTACTTTTTAGCGTGAACCGACTCCCACATTTTTCTTTGTCTTCGAGTGGTTAATCACTTATTACTTTTATTTTTGTTTCGTTGACTGAGTTCTTATACTCTTAATTAGATATTCAAATTGATATTATTTTTATTTGAACTATACGAATTAAAAAAAAAATTTTATCATTAAAATATTATAGTCACATTGATCGTTTGATGGGGCAACTTGTGGTTGTCCACCAGATGCTTGAACAACACTTGAAATTTTCAATATACAGTGGCGTAGCCAAGGAGGGTTCTGGGGGTTTATTTGAATTTTACAACATATACATATTAATATCATGTTTTTAGGTTCAGTATTTTCTGTTTTTGAACACCCCCCCTCCGCCAAGATATACTATGCTTTGCAGAAATATTTTCAAAATTGACTTAGAAGTTGTAACCCCCGTCTTCATCATAAGAAAACCCAAATTCAAATAAAAAAATCGAGTTACAAATAGAGGAAATCCAAAACGGGAAGAAGAATCGTAACATTAAAGATATTACTCGTCGTAGTAATTTTTTTTTTCTGCGCCATGTACAGCTCAGGGCTAGAAGGCGTAAGAGAAAATTTTTTAAACTATTTTATATTCAAAGAAGAGGGTAAAGTTTAGATGATTTGATGAAAGATAAAAGGTTGATGATGTCTGAGGGAGTGTTTGAAAAGATTTTCTCAGCGTTGGGGAGATATAGAGAACGTTGGATGCGGTATTTTGGGCAGTGTTTTAGTAGGTGTAGCGTGGAAATGGGAGTTATACATGTGTCACAGGTAGGTATTGGCTGTTTGTTAAGAAGGTGAGCGTGAGTTAAGAGTGAATGGCCGGAACGCACCCTTGTCAGGATTACTTGATCTTTTCGGGAAAGCGTATTAGGAATGTTGAGTGGTTGGATGGAGGGTTGTATAGATTTTAATTTATTAGAGAAAGGGACTTGGTCCCAGTAGTCATGAAAAGAGTCAAAGATGTAGGATTTGAGAGTTTTTCAGGTCTGTTAAGGGAACTGGGATATTAGGGATAGATGACATAAGTAGGAATTTCTTAGCGAAGTTGTCGGCTTGGTCGTTTAATGTTATATAATTTGAAAATTCTTACCACACAAACTAGTAGTTATACAGCGAAATCATTTTAGTAACAAATATTTACATTTTCAAAAGTCCTGAAAAATGGATCTAAGAAATTGAAGGAATTAACCAATCATTTCTTCATGCCTTTTCTGAAACATCCATAACCGCGAAGTATAGTCCCCTTCTCCTCCTCCTCCTCCTCCACATCCATAAAAAAACAAATGTAGCATATTACCGAAGTTGTCCTTAGGACAGTCAAAAGTCACGTGAAGGATACCCCGAAATTTCGCTCTATTTCTCTACCGCACCGGTTTAAGATAAATATCTCGAGCACACTGATGGATTTGGATAAGAGCAACATAGCTACAGCTTTGAAGAGGAGTAAATTTGTTTGTGGTGAAATATTTCGAAATGATTATTCGCATATGACAGCCCTAGTAGATGGTGCCACTACAAAATCTACCAAGGGAACCATAATTTGTAATGCATAATTACAATGTTATGGGGAAGTCATGAACTTTGGAAATTAATTAAAAATCGCATATTCATCGTAGAATTTCCCTTTTTATTTTAAAGGAAAATTTCAACGTCCTGCTTTTTGAAACATATTTCAAAAATCTTGCCCAAGTAACTTTCGAAGTACAAAAACTGCATTAAATTCACCTCTTTTTTAGATTTTTAATAGTAAATCAAAGAAATAGTTTTGAGATTTAAAAAAAAAGTAATGATGAGTTTATTTACTTGCAGTGGAAATGTGAAATTATTTAATTACCGCTCGACTAAATTCATCATAATTTTTTAGACACTCTTCCTCTTATCTGTTATCAGTTGTTTGTTTAATTATGAAAAATGTGAAAAAAGAGGGAAATTTAATGCAATTTTTATACGTAAAAAATTGCAAGGATAAGATATTTGAAATTCATTTAAAAAACATTTAGTTGAATTTTCCTTTAAAATAAAAATAAAAGTTCCATAATAATTAGACGATTTTTAACTAATTTTCAAAAATCGCAAATTTCCGTAAGAATATATTATGTATTGAAAAATTATAGTACTCCTTGTAGATTCGGCCGATAGATGGCGACTACTTCGGTGTCAAGTGCTGATAAAAAATTAAAATATATGAAAAAAATAAAGATTACATTTCTTAGAGTTTTTCTTGTCATTTTTTCAAACTTTTTTTATTTTTTTCCAATTTTTCTATTTTTTTTTTTTTGATGTTTTAAATTTTTTTCATATTTTTCAAATGATGCAGTGTAGCCTTGATAATTATTTACACTATGTCCATTTTTATGATTTAATTTTAGAATCTAATAACTGCGCATTTTTCTAGTGGATTTGTAAAGAATTAAAATATAATTGTTTTTAAAAAATTTGAATCGATTCTTCTTTTTTTTTTAAATAAGTTTGTTAGGGTTAGCATTTTCTTAAAAACTTTTTATTATTTTTCAAAACATCTTTTTCTTTCTATTTTATTATGAACAAAAAAATTCCTAACATTAGATAATTTCTTAAATATTTTCAAGTTCAAATTTGCATTTGTTTTACATATTTTATGTATAATCTAAATCTATGTTTCACAAGTTTTAAAAAAACCTATGAATTTTTGATTTTTTTTTTATGTTTTAACGATCTCTGAGAGGAAACTAAAATTAAAAATTTTTAGTTTATCAAGTATTGAATCAAAATTTATTACTTACACCGTTATACCACCATAGTACGTATTTTTTTTTAGAGGCGTATTTGATGACTATTAACACTAGTAACCCTTACGTTAGAAATTTCAAACCAAAATCATAGACAGAAATTTTGCTGGAAGACTATAGAAAAAACTGAGAACCAGAAAATACAATGACGTACTTGAAATGGCAAAAAAAAAATCAGAGAAATAAAAAAAGAATCCAAAGAAGTAAATCATTTTTGCTATTTTTAAAAGTTGTTACTGAATCATTATAATTATACTTCTTATCAAGTTCCTGAGGTAAACCATAGTTATCATTGAAAATCATCCGATTCCAACCACGAACGTATTTACGTAAACCTACGTAATATACAACGTGGTACTACCTAAAGTTAAAAAAGCATAAGAGATATACCTGAAAATAATTAAAAAAATTTATTGAAGGGAATCTCGTGAAAATGTCTAAACGTAGTTCTGCTCACTGAAATTCTGAGGGCGCGTGAAGATCTTTGAAGTTCCAACATTTTTTTTTATGTCACTTGATAGATTAAATTGAGATACCAATTCATACAAATTCTGCATTCGTAAATAAATGTGTGAGGTTTTTTGAGAGAAAAAGAGTCTATCAAGAAGTTTTGAGTTATGAAATTTCCGGTACGTTCAAATTCCCTTATCAATACAATCTAAAAAGCTCATGCTTTGTATGAAGGAATATATTTGAAAACTAGAATATGTTCACTTAAATATGAGTGAAAATGGATTCAAAATGGCAGATGGCCAGAATTTTATAAAAGTTTGAGGGGCTTCAAAAAGCAGAAATTGGATAAATATGGACTCCATATGATTACTGTGACAAAGAAGTATACCACATCTCAAATCGATTAAGAAATATGATTTTTTCCCATACCCATAGTCCTCATATTATCTCTTGATATTCGTTTTCATCAGAATTGAACGAAAAAATCTATAAAATATGTTTAGTATTTCTATTAGCCTCATTTTTATTCTTTTTAAATGCTTTGTCAGAATGCAAAGAGTTATTCTCGCTTCCGAGTCAATTGGCTAGCATAGAATAACGCTAAGCCCATTCGCGTTAACCAATTACACATGATAAACGGCGCGACGCGAATAACACGTGTAGATTATTTCAATGACCACAGATAATAATCCGTCGAAATCTATCCACAGTTGCCCACGTTAATTCGCTATAATGTGTGAAATTGCGGCGCGTGTTAATCCGAATCTGTAACTCATACTCATATGTAGGGCGTGAGAAAGGAAAAAGTATCGAGGAAGATGTTTTCAATATTTCGACGTACATTATAATGCGACGAATACCGAACAATAATAATTAATCGATTAACTCTCGCGACGGAATTAAGTCGTTCGAAAGGCGGTAGTTGCATGTGAGAGTGGAAACGTCGACGTTTGAAGGTTTTCCATTTCAACGCGACCGTGTGCCGAAAAGAAAACGCATCTCTTATCGGTATCTCATGCCTTTTTTCTCCTTAACATTGACATATATTTCAAACTTTTATTATTGATCTCGTCTCGGCTTGATAATGAACTCGAATACATCGCGCACCTACGTACGAGTAATTGAGCGTATCTTAGAAGAATGAGCAACTGAAGAGCGCGCACAATTTAATCGTACGAATCGTGATACGTGGGCGATAGCCACCGTGGCCGAGTATAATCGCGCAGACGAGCACATTGTAGTTACTTCGTATATCGATGAGTGATGAGATCTGCACTCTGCAGTATACGATGAGTAATCAGATATTCATGATTTGCCCCGCTAATGTCAAGAGTAGCTCGGGTCAAGTTATCAAAGTTCATTTCACCGTTATACTGCCCATAAACACACTTTTCTGCCCGAGCGAATTATTTTCACGAGATTTAAATTTTTACTACACCGATGGTGTAGGTGGATTGGGTCGTGCTTAATACATATATTCGTCGAATTTATAAAAATCATATTGTAATCAGCAAGCTGCGAAATGAATAAATGTTCGTGAAAGGCGCGAGAGTCGAGAACAACGGAGATCATCGCGTACCGTTGGCTTTGTAACTGGATAAAATGCTACCGGCTGAGATGGAATGCGAAAATCTAATAATTATTTTCATTATCACATAACGTCGCCGTCGCGTAAACGGATTTTATAATGGTTATGGTTGTTTGTAAGATATTACGTAAAATCCACGCGTGTTTTAAATGCTTTACAAATTCCTATCGCTGTTCGTCTCCGGTAACTTTTTGCCATTTTGTTTATGTTTACGTATTTGTGTTTGACATCGGTAAATAATATTTATTTCGGTACGTCATATTACAAAAAAATACTACGTAAAAGGTGAGCAACAAAGTGACCACATTTTCCTCCAAAAAATGAGAGGGGAGGATTTAGTGATTTTTAACTGACAAACTATGTGAAGGAGACTTCAAAACAATTTCCAACATCCCCTAAAGAAGGCTGCAAGTTTTAAACATTGAACTTTTACCTTTTTCTGAAATGGTCGAGAAAACTGATTTTAATGTCATCTGGTTTGTTTTGCATCCAGTGTTTACGATTTGTAGTCTAATTACCAAAACATTTTTAATAACGAGACAAATTTTCACTCTTCAGGAGTTCCCAAAATATTATTTTTAAATTTAATTATTACATTCAAAAATATCGGTTTTCAAACATATTAATGAAAACCTCTCCACAAGTGAAAGCAAAAAAATATTTACATTAAATTACGTTAGATCTAAAAACAATTACCTACCTTTGTATCGATTCTGAAACATTTATTAATTTGTAAGCAGCGTTACCAGGAAGCTTACTTTTAATTTTGATGAAAAATTTAAAAGTTGAATTTTGACCAACTTAAATTTTTTTTCGTAATTTTTTTTTTAAGAACTTTAATGTCTTACTAGTGCCTCCTTGCCCTTTCGGGGCTCGCAATAAAAATTAAATAAAGAAAAAAAAAGTTATTTTATCAGACAAGTACTGCTACATTCCAAACTGCATAACCAAATTTATTCTTACTTGTTACCCCCACCAAGAGTTCTTCCTTCCAGGATGGGCTCGCGCCTTTATACCTTTGTATACCTGCCATTTTAAACAATTTTACAACTTTACCCTTATTCTTGCCTATGTACAAAGCTTTTATTAAAATTTACAACCTTTTTCTCCTTTGTATATCTGCTATTCTTTATATACCTTTTATATCCACTATTTAAAACAAGGATGCGCGCGCACCTCAAAACCGATTTCATTTTGATTTTAATATATAGAGAGAAATGTCTTTAATATGTCAACACTGATGTTTAACTCGTATTTTGGGAGAAGAATTGGACTACTTTTCATGGTTTATTGCTTGAAAATTTTGGTGAGAAATTTACTTTAGAATTTAGCATTAAAATCCCTTATTTATTCGATTTCCTGCCATCTTGAAACCTACAAAGCCAACAAATGAAAACTCAGAAATCTACCATTTTTTCGCATCTTTTTCAAGAACATTTAAATAAATTTATAGAAATTCTAATTTCCTCACTCACATTACTTTTAAGACATTTAAAAAAATATTCGGAGATACGGGCTTTTGAAATTTTACTTATTTGCAAAAAAAAAAAAAAAAAAAAAAACAAACAAACAAACAAAATAAATCGTTTCTTCGTTAAGCCCTATGATTTGTTCGTCAGCGATTATGACGTCACATAAAATCAGTTTATGTATGCGATGAGAAACGAAGGGTGAGCAGTGCAGAAAAATATGTCGAATGGCCAGCAGAGTTTAGCGTGAGCCGCAGGGTGAGGAGATTGTTGAGCAAGAAGGTGCACATGATTGACGTTAGAGTGGTCAATTCATTAGCGCAACCAGAATTTTTTTAGGGGGCGGGGGGAGGGCGCTAAACAAAGATAGAACGACTAAATTTTTTCCACGTAATTTACATATACACGATTAATAATTGATTTTTGAAATTTCAAAAAATTTTGGCGAGCTATAGCTCGCTAGCCCCCTTTGATTGCGCCTGTGGACCAATCCGAAGTTTCAAAATGACGACTACCTCTTCAAGTAAGTATGAGATGGACCAAGGGCTAACTGAACATGAGATAAAGCTTAAATCAGTCGCAAATGGCTGTAGTTGCCAAGCAACCTAAAATAAATTCATTAAAAAAAAAAATTAAACAAATTAAAGTGTATAATTAAATTATAGAAAAAAAAATTATTAAAAAATATTATTCATTCGAATTAAGTAAATTTAATATTAACGATTCATTTTTTTTGTCTAGAAGTTGAATGCATATAGTCATTCGAGAATAAAGATAAAATGAAAAATTGCTGTTCTGCTCAGTTCAGAGAGATTCAAGGCGTTTTTTAAACGATATTGATCCAGAAAAATAAATTTGAATAATTACTTCTTTCATGAACAATAGTTATATCTAAGTCGTTTAAAAATCGATATAATTTCAGTTCTTATTTTTACAAAATTTACGAGCAATCGTGTTATTAGCAATAAAATATGAGGATAGTTCCAAGCACAGAGGGAGAAAAAGGGATGTTTCTTCAAGCCCTGGGTTTATTTGAAATTCTCGAAAAATTGTAAGTATGTTCGTCATTATTGAATAAAATTCAACTAGCTGATGTCCCCCCTCTTCTCGGGACCTAATTTTTTTCTTAGTTGAGGAATCTTTCACTTTTGGGATTTCTTTCATAGTTAACATTTTTTTAAACCAAGAAATGATCTCAAATATTGTGAACTTTTGTAAAAAATTTAAAAAATCACAGAAAAAAAGGTGAGAGGAAATCCAAAACGTGAACAAAATAGTATTAAAAAAATTCAAAAATTCGAAAAAAATATGTAAAAATTAAAATAATTTGAAAACAAGTGAAGAAATGTCTAAAAATCAAATCTTCCTCCGAAGCCTATGTACCTAGCTTGTGTCTAAATGCTTCACTAAGGGTAAACGAAAGAAAGCTGTCAAAGAACCTTAGTACGTATTTTGAGAAAATTTCACCTCTTTAAATTGATCCAATACCTACTATTTCCACGTATGAATTTTTTCACAATTATTCTTGAGGGAATGAACTTTTTTTCTGTGGCATGATTATGTTTCATCTTCTCGGTACCAAAAAATTTTAATATCACTATTTTAATTTTCAGATGTTCTAAAAATATATTCACATTTTGTTATTAACGTCAAATTGTTGATTTTGAGCGTTATTTTCATTTTATTTATTCATTGTCACAGTTGTGCTGGAGTTCGTAACTACTGTGATTTTTACGCCATTCTGTGAGTGTTTAAATCGTGGGTACTTCTCGGATAGTATGTGGATGGTCAGTTATAGGATTTGGGTGAGAACTTATTTATAAAAAAAAATCAAAACCTCAAAGGTTCCTTTGAAAAACGACATTTTATATATTTTTAGAACCCCTGAAAATGGAAGAAAATTATACTGCTTTGAAAAAAATTTCTCAAAGAAAAGTTCACATTTATTGAATTTTAAACCAAATATAAGAATGATAAATATGAATCCAGAAGGAAAAATTTGTATGAGCACCTTCGAAAATATTTTTCATCTATTTATCATAGATTATCAAAAAAAAAAAAAAATCCAAAATCGATACACACTATTAATTAATCATGCTAACTGTTTTTGTTTTTTATCAGCTGATTTTGTAACACCTGAATTTATGAAAAATATGGTAATTTTTTCCAAGTTTTGGACGACTAACTATAGAAAACAATAAATAAAAATTTTCTAAAAATCGATTTTTTTGATTGAAATAAGAAATTTAATTCGTTTAAATTTATAATGCATTCATTGAGTTTCAAAGCTGAAATTGTTTTATGTCTCCTTTCACATTTTGAAAAAAGCTAGAGATCGTTACATTCTGAAAGGAAATTTTTCACGACTAAGTGAGACTTCAATCAATGAAATAAAACTTTACAAAGACCCCCCCTCATTGCTTGCCATGTAATGTTCCGTTAGTGGTTGCTCATGTGATCTCACAATGTCCTAAATTCGTACGTCCGAAAAACCTAAAAGATTTCAAAAACGCAACTCAAGACGACGAACAGACTGTGCTAGAGTTATTACATTATTTAACCATAAATAAAATCATAGAAAACTTGTAACACCTAATTAAGATGTACAAATTTTTCGTCGCAAATGACCATAGATGTCGAACGACACAAAATAAAAAGATTTAAAAATGTCGACCAAATTGAAAATGTTGACTGAAAATAATAAATTTGAAAAAATTCGTCCCTCAGATGCTTCCCTTTTATACAGCGGTCTATGCCAGGTTGAAAATACAGGATACAGGAACAAGCTACATGATATCGTGGGTACTTTCGTTTCATCAAAAAAGATAGATATCATTGATTTATACCGGGTCGTTCATTAAATTATACATCCGATGAAATTACCAGCATCGAGGCAATCACCTCGATATGAGAGCAGGTCGCTTCGTAATATTCGTACATCGCGATGAATGATAACAAACGCATAAAGAAACGTTAAAAACAATAGATATTCAAATTACAAATTTCATCGCTACAGTGGTCGCTTTCGATGTCCAACGAAACGAAATGTCCACTTTCGGATGTGGCGGCGAAAGTGAAAAATAGCGCTAACGATTCCAGCGAGAGTATTTCGTACACTCCAATGAGTCGAAATCGTCACTCTTCATGTATCACTTAGGCCGTTAGGCGATGTTGTAACATTCTAAAGGATCTCCTCTGGCCTCCCTCGCGTCTTATTTCTTTACAAACGGTAATTAGCGTACGAAGAAATAAACATCTCTGTGGGATGTTATTACATATACACAGCGTGTACAGTGTACACAAAAGCTAAATCTACCTAATAAGTACATTGTATTTAAGTATATGAGCCATAAATACCGCAGAGTACAGAATAACCACACGTTCGACCGTTCACGTTTCTAAACAATTATACGCTCGGCGAAATATATGAAATTTTTTTACCAACGCGTTATTGGCAGAGGAAAAAAATTTAATATCTCGCAAACACGTAAGAATCATTTACTTAACAATTTTAATGTAATACGTGTCAATGGTCAGCCAAAGTCTGTGACAAGAGCGACGGCCATAAATACTTCATCGCACACGAATGTCAACATCATCGAAACGAAGACGACGACAGCACCTTATGATTATAATAATTGAAACGTTTGCCGGCGCATATCATTTTACGAGACGTGACTTTAGCGCCTTTACCACTCGTACAAATGTTGAACAAGAACAAATTAACTACTACGATGTTTCGCGTTAGCAGGGCATAGGCAGTATATAGGCACGGCGACAAGCACGCTGTATTCTATAAATCTGTTAAAAGTGTAGCGAAATTTTAAAAGGCCGCAATGCGCAGTTACGTGCAAAATGTCACATAAAATACCGCCACTGTTTGCCGTAGTTTTATGCTGCGCGAAAATAAATTATGAAGGTGTTGCGGAGGGTTTTCCAGTTCCCTTTTACCTCACACTGTTACCTAACTTACAATTTGCAAATGCAAGAAAAATAACCCAAGTATAGAGATGACTTATTGCCTCGAGGCGACGCAAATGTTTGCTTGTTTTTTAAATATTCACCTCGTTCAACAAATACCAAATATACCGTCATCGGAGACTACGTCTACAGTACACCTACATAAGTACATACACCAACTTCACAGGCCCACATTTCAACGGAGGTGATGAAAAAATTTTCAAAGCTTTTGTATTTATCCTTTCTCGACGACAACGGTTACATAATCACAGCGAGCTTAGACGTATAAAAAAATAACCAAACGCACGAAAATTAATCAAATACAAAGCAACCAAGGGAAGCTATGTTAGCGGAAAAGTTTTATACGTAACTCTCGTTTCTCGCAAAAACGTAAAAAAAAAAATCAAACAAACTGTTGATACAACTGGTCTAATATTTTTACAACTTTTTTTCATACTAACTCAAACGGAACGCGGCATAGATATCTTAAGTTTGTAGAGATTTAATTTTGTACATTCGTTGTTGTAAAACAAGTATTAAAAAAATACAAAACAAACCAACAAATTTCACTCAGCCGCGAGTAAATTTCCATTAGTAGATATAGTACTAAAATGCTGTACCGCATTCTGTTCCGAGCTTGATATGTCATTTAAAATTCATCAAAATGAAAATTAAATTTGAATTTCTTTCCAATATACCCCTTGCCCTCTGGTAACTTATATTTAATAACAGTCCTATCAACATATCAGACTTACTTTGCTTCCTTCGTTCAACATCCCTTTACTCAGTTGTTTAAAAAATAAAATAACGTAAAAATAATAACAATTACAATAATAAAATAAAATAAACTCGCCTTTAGCTCAGAGCTGTACACGGCGTATGATAAAAAAATAAAAAAAATAATTATTATCATTATTATTCGTAACAAAAAAAATCACGAAGAGAGGAAACGGCGAAAGAAAGGAGTAAGCCACTTTCTAAAAGGGTAGGAAAAGCCCAAAGATCTTAAATTTTTGCTAAAAGAGCATAAAAGAAATGTATCCAGGTATGAAAAATGCTTTTCAAAATTAATGAAACAATATTCCCTCTTCGAAGAAACTTATAGCCATTCTACTATTGACAGTCACTCAATTAACATTCCTAAACCAGATTTCGAGAAAAAATCAAGCGATTCTCACTCTAATTTGTACTCGTCACCCTATCTTTACACACGGCTATCTACTCTCTGAACAATCACTCCCAAGTGCGTAATACTTTTCTTCATGTTAAACATGCAGCAGTTCATGGCTCAATGAAAAAGAAAAAAATTGAAATTAAAAAATAGTACAAAATTGAAAAAACGAAGGCAATTTTTCTTGTAATTAGACAACATATTTGGTTACAAAGGCCCAAAAAATTTTTTGTGACAATTTTTTTAATATTCAAGAGTTTCAAGTACTTTTATACTTTGTTTTTAATTTAAAATGGCAAGTATAAAGCCTACCTGATTTGAGAAAGAGGAAACGTAGAGGGAGGGGAAGTAATCATACTTATGTAATCATATGACAAAGTCCAACTTTTTGGTATATATATTTTTTCTCACGCTCCTAACGCAGGGGGGGAGGTTATTGATGAAAATTACTTAAAATTTGGTAAGAGAATCTTCACATAATAATTCAAAATTTTTGTTCGTAATGTCATATCAGTGGGAAATAAGTTAAGCACACCAACATATCTAAATTTCAACTTACCAAGTGAATCTGATAGAGGGGGAGTTGGAGCAAAAATGTGCTTTTTGAGAAAGTTTTGAATAATGAAATTCCTTAAATTTCCTATAGTCCTCATCAAATCGACCTGGAAAAGTCAAACTTTGTATGCAAAGTTAATACAAGTTCATAATGTGGATTCTCGAATTTAAATCAAAATCGTTACAAAGTGGCGATGGTCAAAATTTGAGGAATGCATGAAGAACTCAAACATGACAAATATGAACTCGTATGATTACTGGCAAAAAGAGTATGGTACTACTTATATCATTAATTAACCTTCACATGTGATGTTGGAGAGAAGGAGGGGTTGTTGTCACCTCTTTGCCAGAGTGGCCTCAACTACAAACAATATGAGGAGGTAAAAAATGTCCTCTATCCCTCTTCAAAAGGAATAATTCTTTAAAATTTCAATCCTATAATGATCGATGTTATTGTTTTTATTATCATTTCATGTTAATTTCGAAAGTGTTTTCTAATTATCAATTTTTGATTAGGTACATATATTACATTGTTTTTAGCTGAGTTTTTAACTCAAAAACGACAGCTATTACAGCCTACCTGATTTAGGAAGGGAGGTCGGCGGAGGGTGGGATCTTCAAATCTTTGCGTTTCAGACCATTTGTAATCATCTGGCAAATGTCCAACTTTTTGGTATATATGTGTATATATATATTTTTTAGCCCTCGCGTAGCGCCGGTGGATATTCATAAAATTCGCTCAAAATTTGGTGAGAGACTCTTCTTGAAAATGTGCAGAAAAACCTTTTTTGTTTTTTCGATAAATTTCAAAATGGCGGATCACTCAAATTTTGAGGGGAGCTGGAGAAGGGGCAAATAGCTCAAATTTTTCGTTTTTGATTTCATATGAAAGAGTGATTCACGGACACTAACATATCCAAATTTCAGCTTCCTAAGTGCATATTGAGAGGAGTTATATTGAAAAACGGCTTTTTGAGGAAGTTTTGAGTCGTGAAATTTCTTGAATCTTCCATATCTCCCCACCAAATCAAGTTGAAGAGGTCAAATTTTGTGTGTGAGATTAATTGGTAACCAGAATATGACCTCTTGAATTTGGATCAAAATGGATCCAAAATGGCAGATTATCAAAATTTGAGTCGAGCTTGAGGAACCTCAAGTTGGTAAAAATGTAATTAATATGAATTCATATGGTTATTGGGGATAAAATGTATACTACATCCCCAATTCACTTCCATACATGATGTTGGAGGGGGGAAGGCGAGATTATTAGCCTGAAATAGTGGTGGGGGTAAAGAAGGGGTAGAAAATTTGTTATTGCTGTGTCATATGATAAAATGAGCCCAAGTGACACACCTATTTTAATTTTAGCTTCCTCAGTGATTTTGGAGGGGATTTAGAGCAAAAAATGGCTTTTGGAGGGGAAATTACTGCAGGAAATTTCATGAATTTTCCATATTTCATCACCAAATCGGCCTAGAATGGTCAAACTTCGTGTGTAGGATTAGTTAGTGACCAGAAAAGACCTCTTAAATTTAAGTCAAAATGGATCCAAAATGGCGGATTATCAAGATTTGAAGATAATTTGAGGACCCTCAAATAGTTATAATTTGAAAAATATGTGTTCACATGATTATTTCATGGCAAGCAACACTACACTAGTGCCAAATTCAACTTCTTAAGTGTCTTTGGAAAGGATAGGGTAGGGGTTTTCAGACTTGGTATTGGGTGTGACCTGTAGTCACGAACGCTTAAGCAAGATTACTACTAAATCAAAACATGCTCCAGTTAAAAACTCAGCTCCAGTAATGCGGCATGGATGCTTACGTTTTTTTTCTTATTTTAACCCAATATGATCGTAATAACTGAAATTTTATCATGTAATGTGAAGACAACATTTTTAATCAGTAGACCGTCTTCTTCTTCACCATTAATCATCAAGGAACACGTTGTTCTAAGCACTAGATGATAGTAAGTTCCTATTTTCGTATTCAAGAATCTAAGAACTCGCGTACTAGCACACTGAAAAGAGTTCTTCCAGATTTTTTTTTGAAGACAAATAACATTTTAATTTGCTCATTAGACCACTGATGAACCAAGCTACCGTTCCTTCGGTGTTTTGTTAGTTACTAAGAGTCCCTAGTAACGAGTCCAACGAGTGACCTCTAGCCACAGACTTTTGTGCATATAAAGAATATGCAATTACACTATAGATGACTTTTATTGTGTGGGAGGATCAAGATGCAAAATATAATTGTTGTTTTTCTCGAGAAGTCCAAACGATGACGGGCTTTTGTTAAAAATTATGGTACAAGCAGAAGAAATAAAAACTAGAAGATACTAGAGTATCTTAAGAGCGGATTCTATTCATTTAATATTTATACTATTTGAAAATAATCATTAAATAACTATTGTTTTTTCATAAATAAATGAACATTAAATCACACAAAAAAATTAAATCATCTTTCTACTTTCTAAAGACATTTGGTCAAGTGAGCCGTAGAGAAGAAAAAAATTACTTTTTTCGATAATTTCATCGAGGATGTTAGAATACTCTCTACTTGAAATAAAAAAGTCTAATAAAAATTTTACCTATCCCGACTCTGAAGGAGTTATGGAAACTTTAGTTTTTTGAAGTCTCGCAGCTCCTATAATAACACAGATAGGCAACATTTTCAAAAAAAGTTTCTGTTTTAAATACTAATTATTAATTATATTTTACGATCGTGTACCAAAAAAAGTATTTATTTTAGTACACTTCAAGTATTTTCCTATCAAGAAGAGATGGCCATTAGTGTGGACTGTGGACATGACCTTTTTCACTCGTCTCGAGTAGTACATATTACACACTGTCGGAATACTGACAACTTATATAGTGAATGAACTTGTATAGCGTCTTAATTTCTATTATTTCACGCGATGCATTCTTATCACGAATAAATATACACGACCGCGAATAACACGACGCGACGCCTAAACCTAATCTACGAATATCAACGAAAAAAGAAAAATCTTATTCCGAGTCAACGGTAATTGTACGTTTTCTACATTTTACGCGTGTAATTAGTAAACCATTGTCATACATTATGAACTCGTTCTATTTATGACCAATAGAGGGCATCAGGACGTGAACTTTTTTCTATTTGTAATTATAAATTAGTATACATACGCGGAAATACGTTCACGCCTTGCTCATGAAATCGATCGAGAGCGTGAACTGTCGATTATTGCTCAATTTATTCTAATATGATAATTTCTTCTTCTTGTTTCAGTTTGGGCTTAAGACTGATGATGGGCGAATTTCCCGTCGACAAAGCCCTGGACCGTTTGATGAAGGAATACAACAACGGCTGGGGTCCTTTAGATTGTGATAAATTATTTCCTAGGTGAGTTCAGCAGTTTGTTACGCGCTAAATTATCGTTACTGATCACGACGACGACGACGAGTAATTTAAATTCACCTTGTAGGAATAGATAGCTAGATACACGCAATACCGACGATAATAATGCCATTTTTATATTTCGCTTTTCCGTTATTCTCGGTATACTGGTGTACTGGCGTAATGTAAAAATGTATAGGATATTTTTTCCCATAACCATCGAGTAGTTCATTTTCGGTAACAAATGTATTCTCACTCGAGCGAAAACTCGAGACGTCGAGAGTGTTTCTAAGCGAGAAGGCGAGCAACAATAATGTGGGAGGCTGGGAGTATCTCCGATGAAATAATATCAACGTGAAAGCTTCTCTTGTAGAGGCGGAAAAGAGTGGTATCGAAATGCTTCGAGCTTATCATTAATTATGAATCGATGTAACTGCGACTGTACAAAGAAAACATCTATGACGCTAATTAAACAGGAACAGGATATAGCACCGAGTTCTTAATTAAGTGCAGTACCAAAAGCCAGATTCACTTGCGTTTTATCGCGTTACTCAATTATTTAGCAAACTTTCCTACAGCTATAGGTAGCTTCTAGCTTTCGTATTGTGTTAAGAATTAGGTAATTCTTTCGTTACCTTCTGAAATTTCCTGGGAGAATTTTTTTTCGCGATTAATTTTTAATTGTATTTTTACGTTATCGTTATATCTCCGGCGCAACAATAGCGTAACTATACGACCTACGGGGCGCCCCAAAATGACCGAAAATTATCGCGCAAACTATCGATTTCGTATAACGTATACTCGTATTTAAAAATTAATGCACGCCGCATCGTATTTATAGATGGATAAAAACTCTCGTGGCCAGATTGCGATTTTATGCTTCAGTTATCTGTTATCATCATTATTTAAAATCCACGATTCTGCGACATCAGATTGGTTAAAAATTCATTAATCGCTTTTATCTTCCATACACTACCACATGTGATGAGTATCAAACCCACGAAGATATGCTATTTTTCAATTCTCATTTCTCCTCCAGTTTCTGTTCCTTGGGAGCCAGAAAAGTCAAGTACGTACGAATACGTAAAATGGACTATTCCCGTATCCGCTACCTTACCATAAGTACAGTTAGTTTTACGCGAATGTTAAAACATTATAACTGTCATATAGACTGCAGAACCGGTTAATGTTTTTTTTTCGTCATAGGTGTAGCGTTTATTTAACGAGATATTCGCACACTACACGTTTATTATTCGCGACCACCTACATATTGTGAGCATTGCTTATGCTACAGAACAGTAAATTTACGTGGATACTTATCTTGAAGAGACAAGATGAAGTCCGATGCTGAATTTTGATTTTTATGATATTAATGTTGGCTTCAAGGCGGTGAATAATGTGTTTTCTTAACATCTTCTCTGATGCGATGAAATTTTTCTCAATTCTATGCAATTATCAACTGATTGCAATACTTTCTTTGGAAGATGAAGCTTTTCAAAGTTGAAGTACTTGAGTATTTAAACATTTTCAAAATCATTGAAAATATATGTAATTTTTTTGCCATACTCCATAACTACTCGTATTTGGGAGGGGGAGAAGGGTTTATTAACTTTTTTAGCTGAGTTTTCAATAAAAATTATAACTATTACAACCTACTTGATTAGGGAAGAGGAAGTGGGTCTTTAAATCTTTATGTTTCAGACCATTTGTAATTATCTGGCAAATGTCTAATTTTTGGTATTATATGATTTCGCACCCCCCCCCGAAGTAGCGCCGGCGGGTATTCGAAATTCCCTCAAAATTTGGTGAGAGATTCTTCTTGAAAATGAAAAAACACGTTTTTCTTGTTTTTTCGATACACCTCAAAATGGCGAATCCCTCAAATTTTGAGAAAGGTGGGAGAAAGGGCAAGTTACTGAAATTTTTCGTTTTTGATCTTATATGAAAGAGTGAGTCACGTACACCAACATAACCAAATTTCAATTTCCTAAGTGAACTTGAAGGGGAGTTGAAGCAAAAAACAGCTTTTTGAGGAAGTTTTGAGTTATGAAATTTCTTGAATCTTCCATATATCCCCACCAAATCAAGTTAAAGAGGTCAAATTTTGTGTGTGAGGTTAGTTGGTGACCAGAATGTGACCTCTTGAATTTGGATCAAAATGGATCCAAAATGGCGGATTATCAAAATTTGAGTAGAGCTTGAGGAACCTCAAATTGATTAAAGTGTCATTTATATGCACTCATATGATTATTGGGCATAAGAAGTATACTCCATCGCCAATTTATCTCTATATATGATGTTGGAGGAGAGAAGGAGGGGTTATCCATATTCACCTCAAAATGTGATAGGAGTACATGAAAGGTCGAAGAGTTTTTATTGTGGTGTCTTATGATAAAATGAGCCAAAGTGATTAACCTGTTCTGATTTTAGTATCCAAAGTGAATTTGCAGGGGAGTTATAGCAAAAAAAGGGCTTTTGAAGGGGAAATTACTACAGGAAATTTCATGAATTTTCCATATCTTCTCACCAAATCGACCTCGAAAGGTCAATGGGGCTGGTTGTTGACGAGAATATGATCTCTTCAATTTGGGTCAGAATGCACCCAAAATGGCGGATAGTAAACATCTGAGGATAATTTGAGGAGCATCAAGTTGTGGTAATTTGAAAAATATGTGTTCCTATCATAATTATTGCGAGGCAAGAAATCCTAAATTCAACTTCTCAAGTGGTTTTGGAAGGGATTGTGTAGGGGTTTTCCATAAAAAACTCAGCTTTGGGTTTTTTTTTGTATTTTTGCGAAAAATATTCAGGTTGTCACTTCGAAAAAATTATAAGTTCCAAACGTTCCTCTTGCAAGTACTTAGACTTACCCACTCAACGTCAATACAATCATTCCGGCCAAAAAAATGATAATAATATCTTTTGCGTCAAATTCAAAATGAAACATTTTATTATCCGAATATTTCAATGCTAGCGTTTATAATTCTCGAAATAAATCGGAAAAAAGAGTGTTTTAATACAATTTTCAAAAGACAACTTGAAAATTTTGCACGAAAAGAAAAATGTTACATAAAGATTGACTCTTTTGTATGTAGTTTGTCTGACCTAAGAAGCGAATGAACAAAATTAAACATTTTTCTTCGACGTGTACTCCAAGTGTGAAGTGTATATTAGTTGTTTTTTTACACGCAACGCATTAGTATTCCGCTCAAAGGATGTTGATTGAGCGCGTGTGCAATAGCATAAGTAGGTGATCTCGAAGCATAATCTTAAGTGCTTGTTCGTAGTCTGTTCGTCATCTTCAAGGTGAATCGAAATTCATAATCTTATATAATAGCTATCGCGATATTTTATTACACAAATAGTTACTGCGAATAATGGAAATTTGAATTTTCCATTTCCCACCAAATAAAAATCTCGTTTTTAATCTCAATAAACATTAAATCTATACGTAGATAGGGTAATCAATGTACACATGATATGTGTTTGATGAGCTTGGCGCGAGAAATTACATAAAATTTGAGATTTCCGACTTTCCGGTCATACAGAGGAAATGAAATTCTCGAATATTAATCGCTCAATTTGTATTAATTTCGAAATCGCACTCCGACTGTGTATTCACCTATACAAATGTTTTTATATATTTTAATGCGAATACTTTCTCTTATTAAAATCGTATCTTCGAATGAAGAAAGTACGTTAATTATAAAAGGTTGAGTAATTAATTATTAAAGATTTACTCGTTCGTTTTGCGTACCATCGGCGAACGCCACGCGTCACGCGGGTACGAACCGGTCCCTGTGATGTGTTTACGGTCGTAAATCATGCACATATAAATAAGTCGGTACTTTCGGTATACATACGCTTTACGCTTATTTTTATTTTACATTTCACGCGTCACTTGGCGTTCGCTGTTATCGATATTTCCTTAAAAGAGATATATCGTCTGTAGCCTGTAGTCTTGTAGTAAACTCGACTCGTACCGTCGCGTCGTACGTTAGGGTATCGGGAAAAACTTTCTTTAATCGTTTAAACGGTACGTATATGCACACTCGGATTCCACGCCGCTGTGAATTATAGCGCCATTTAATGGTAATTTCTTTCGAATTAAATTCAAACGAGTACGAGTAAATTTTACTCAACAACGACGATGGTAAAAATTAAAGCGATCGATTCGTCGATAAATAAAGACCAAAACATTCGAGAGAGTGGCAATTTCGCGTTAAAAAACATCTCTCAGTCTCGTGGTTCAGTACGTTGATCTATTTACAATACCGCCAGCGTAAAGTTAGTTCTGCCTTTTAATAATGGATTGCATTAAAACACAAAAGCGCCATCTCGTTATCGTCATTTTTGATGATAAAAACGCGGCTAATTCGTACACCACGATATTTTATTCTCATCGTAGTTCACTTGGAGAATCTACACAGGAGAAAAAACCTTAGCAGCCATCTTATTGGAGCTGAGTTTTTATTATGGATTTTTTTGGACTTGTATCATCAATAAAAATTAAATACGATTCGTTGAATTTACTTCAAAGCAGATGTAAAATGACAGTTGAATACGGTTATAATTATTACCATACATCCTCATCTCTACTTTCCTTTCAACCAATAAAAACAGTTATCTTATGCTGGATTCCATCCCACTCACAAATAGAAGGTAATGAGTTAGCTGATTGCATTGCCAAACAATCTTACCTCCACCACCCAATCGCAGATATAGATATCCCTCTGAAAGATTTGAAAACCTATGCCAAATCCTTACTATCCGAAGAATTTCAGGCATACTGGTCAAATGTCCCAAATTCAAACAAACTCAAAAGTATTAAACCCACCATAAACATCTGGAAAACTTCTCTGCAACATAACCGTCGACATGCATCCATTCTTACTCGTCTCCGTACTGGCCACTCCCTCATAACTCACCAACACCTCCTTGCCAAGCAGCCACCTCCTATATGTACCTCCTGTAATGTCCTCATAACCGTCTCACATATCCTTACTGAATGCGTTCTTTATCAATCTCACCGGTCCAAATATCTTAAGTCTAATACTTTAAAGGACATTCTATCAGATGATCAGGCACAAATTGATAAATTATTCCTTTTTCTAAAGTCCACAGGATTAACAAGTAAAATCTAGATTGTTGCTGTGCCTCTAGCCATTGCTGCTGTACATGGCACGTAAAAAAAAAAAAAAAAAAAAAATGAAATGAGCAACAAAAATTTTTTGGCGCAACAAATTCATGCATTTTTGAGACAACGAAAATTTTTTTGGAAAATCGATTTAGAGTTGAAAATTTATTGAATCAATTTAAAAATTTTAATGATTCATGAAAAAAAAATTCAAGGCATTTAGAAATTTTGAAAATTATTTTTTCATCTTTTAGTAATTTATTTTAAAGTATTCAAAAGAGAAAATTAATTCATAAAAAATTAATTTGATTGAAAAAATTAATTATTTCTTCATTTAATTATTATTGTGATTGCTGTGAAAATTACGTAACGTACCTGAAAACGTTTAAAAATCATAATAAATAAATAAAAAGATTGAAAAATGAGTTGAAAATACTTCTCTTTTAAATTCCAATCTTTTCATTTCAAATATTTTCAATCTTAAAATAAGTGATACCATTGAGAATGTACAAAATTTCAATACTTGAATTATAAAAATGACTTTTCGAATTTTTTTCACTTCTTTAAACTATTTTTTTCAGTGATTAAGATTTTTATATTCAAAAATTCAAAGTTTTTGCCAAACATTTGAGAACATTGAGATGATAATTAAATAGTGAAAAAAAAAGAAAAAAATTATCTCTGAATATATGTAAAGAGAAAAAGATAGGTATGATATAATGATTGAATGAATTTTACAACCACTTTGTGACTTCAAATTGCATTTCAACCATTTCAGACACTTCAAAGTATTTCTCAAATTCTGAATTCGTTTTGATTCAAATTCAAGAAGTTATATTTTGCTTCTCAACTAACCCTAAATAGAAAGTTTGAATTTCTCAGGTACACTTGTTGAGTAAAAATGGAAGATTTAAGAAATCCTATATGACTCAAAACTTTCTCAAAAAAACCAATTTTCGCTCCAAATCCTCTTAGGGAGGTGAAGAGGAGAAATTCGGATATAATAGAGTCTTCATCTTATTTTATCATTTGACATAATAATAAATAATTTTGATAAACTGGGAATCGCTCTGTAGTTACCTCCTCAAAATTTGAGTGTACCAACATTTCGAGTTCAGCTAAAAATCTGAGATGAGCTCCTCTTCAATAGATTTTGAGCAATTTTCAGAGATATCCAATTTATACTTTCTGAATGGCTTAATGTATCGTAATGGACATCGGTCATTCATCTATAAAAGGTCTTAAAGATGAAAATCTGAATCCAGTATGCTGTAATAGCAATAATTTTCCGATAAAAACTCAGCAAAAAAAAAAAAAGAAAGAAAAGAGCACGGAAAAAATCCCACGCAGAATCTCGAACATTTTTTCATCGAAATATAAGATAAATCTGTACTTGTAAGAGAAGAGAATATCGAACATTACGGGTGCATATTCAAATGATGGGCGAAAGCGACGATTCGGGAGAAAGTCATCACTGTCATTTCTTCAATTAATAGCTACTGGAAAACGTACGTCGATGAATTCGGCAACGCCGCGAATTACAGATGTAAATAATCAACGCGAAAAACCCCCGTTTTTGCTTTGAGTTGGCCTTTCGTAACCCTTTTGCTTTTTTTCATTCATTTTCATTCATAAATAAACACTTCCGATTGTTCGGACGTAAGCGTGTAGCGAAAGCAAGTTTTCCGCTTATTGGCTGGCTACAAAGATCGTAGAGCACACGAATATTCAAAGCGAGTTCATGTTATACACGTATAGCGTTATTATAACGCGGCGTGATTCAGCTCTTTTGCTTTTTCTTTTATTATTATTTTTTCATTCTCGATATAGCGAGCTATATGGGTACAGGTGTAGAATTAGGCCATCGAGAGTACATATAGCAATTCGTATTTTTTGTACGAAGTGTCGACGTATACGAGGCGACGGATACATTTCGGCGGTGTCTAATCTCATCACGAACTGGATAAAAATGATACTTTTTTCCTTTTACTGAGACGTAAGGTTGAAAAATTTATTATTCGTTGCCGACCAACTCCCAAGTGCGAAAATATCGCGTATAAACTTGATATACTCGCAGATGAAAGGAAACACGGAGGCGCTAGAAAAATTACCTCGAATAAACGTTTGTAGAAGCAGAGTCGAGTAACGATTACTTAATACGTTCGCTTTTGCTTTTTATTCGCGTGAATTTAAAACGATCGCTGAAAGAAGTTGCAATATTCCACCAAGCATTTTCCAATGCGCATACCTAATTTTTATAGCCGAGTTTTTAGCAAAGACTAGAGCTATTGCAGCCTACCTGATTTGAGCTAGAGGGGTGGATGAAGGAGGGATGGTCTTATTTTTGTATTTCAAACCAAACGTACAATTTTTTTCTTTATATATACACACATATTAGAATTTTTTTCTTATCTATTTGTGATCGTCCATTTGCAGATGCCTAGTATTCTTCAAAATCAAAAAATTAAAATGAAAAATAACATTCAAATTCAAATTTTTATTCGGGATATACATTCTGCACAATATAATTGTTTCGTTTTTTTCTTTTCTTTTTTTTTTCACAAAAATAAGTTGTCAAATTACTCTTAAAAATTTTTAGCCTTCTATGTTAAGAACCTTTGCTACATTAAAGTCAAAATTGAAAAAGTTTTTAATTTTTCGGAAAAAATATCAAAAAATTATTTTTTAGCACAATGGAAATTTTTTTAAATGTTTGGGTAGAAATAAAAGGTGAATTTTTGAAAATAGTTCTGAGTCATAAAATTTCCTAAATCTTCCATATCCTCCTCACCAAATGAATCTAGGAAGCTCAAATTTTGAAATAAGTATAAAGCTAGTTGCAGACGAGAATATGATCTTTTGAATTTGAGTCAAAATCGATTCAAAATGGCGGAAAACAAAAATCTGTGGAAGGCTTGGCTGGTCTCAAATACCTGAAATTTTATAAATATGTCCTCAGGTGATTCCTGTGAGCAAGAGCTAAAGAATTAATACAAATATTCTTATAAATTCGACTTTTTAGGCGGTTTTTAGTCTTGCTACTGGGTGCTAAGAAGAACTCGATCATTTACAAATCTGAGTAAACACACATCAAAAATTCAGCTCCAGTAATACAACATGGCTGCCTCTCTTTTTTTTTAAAGATTTAGTTTCTCTCTGTTATCGCGCGAGACTCGATATACTGGCGCATAGCAAATTGCCTTTGCTGTTTTGTTTTTCATAAAAGACGCCATTAATCACTGTACGAGCAAAGAATGAACGGCGGAGTCGTTTCATGTTTAGTCGACTGTAAACATACGCGGTATGTTACGGTGAACTTTTCAATACGTGTGCGTTGCGGACAAAATCGGTCTTCTGATAAGAATTTAGTACATTCGCTCGATGATGCGAAGCGATGATGAGACATATAATATAAGAATACGACGAAGAAATACTTCGAACAAATAAAACCAAAGTTGATAACTGAAAATAAAACTGCATCAGAAACGGGGCCAATAGCAATCTAAATCAATACTGTGTAACTGTTGAATATCATTCATCAAATTTGAGAATAAAATCAACCTTCGTAGTTGCTATTTTTCATTCATTTTTATCGTAGCAATAATCGATGCTTCAGTGTATACTTTCAGCATTACAAAATGAGTACCACTTTACTATTTCGCCTTTTCTTGTAACCAGAAACGTACTTAACACAGCCTTGTTCGCTGGCTAACTAGTTGCTTTTACAAAGGTTTCCTCATTCCTCAGGATATAGACACTGATTTTTGATGTTGTTTGGCAACAAAATTTTCGTAATGCTTCTTTCAAGAGAATTGAAATATAAAAATGTTCGCACATTACTGAGCCTTTTCGAGAGCTGAGTGGTTGGAACGATCTGAAATTTGCAACTATACACTTGGACCAGAAAATTACTTCATGCAGGTGCAGGGGTTTTTAAGACGTAAGCAATATATCACTTGAATTCTAAACATTAGAACAAATATATAAAATTTTTAACAATAAAAATTTCGAAGACAACATTTATGAAAGTTATGTTAATCAAAAGTAAAGGCTTATGTATTGCCAAAATCCATCCACGTGTTACATAAATACAAAATAAAAAATTCAAGAAAAAAATTATCAATGTTTCACAAAATTTTTAACTATCATAATTATACTTGTTTTTGTAATTTTGTCTTGGAAGGGGTATTCTAAAAGACCTTTAGGCTTTTGTATTTATGGTCTCTTTTTGGGCTCATAATAAGCTGAGCACCCCCGTAATCCACATAATTATGTACGTTATAAAGTGTAGATTTAAAGTTGATTAAAATGTATAAAAAGTAAGAAAAAGTAGAAAGACAAATAAATTTACTAATTTTTTTTTTCACAAATTTGCTGGCTATATCATTCCTACCTTCTGTTCCTCTCGCTTTTTATCTATATTTCCTACCGTATTAAATTACTGGAAGCAAGAGTAGATACTCTCGATATTTGATTTTTCTATATAATGAGAATCATGTTATTTTCGTTCACCTTGGAATCGCTCCAAACGTTCTATTGTGTTGCTTATGAGAAAATTATCGCGAGCATTTTAATTTCCCGTGAATAGAAAAAAGTAGGTGAATCGTTATTATCGACCTGTGGAGATGAACTAGAAACATAAAATGGAAGATAAATGAAATTCGATTCTATCAGTAATACAAGTGTCTATACAATTCTACGTAGACACAAGATATTTAAAAAAATGAAATGAATTAGAGTGAAAAAGTAAAATGTTGGTAAATTTAAGATAAATTCATTTTTAATTTTTAAACATTTGGTCAACATTATTGACAATTTTGAACAAAATTAAGTTAAAAAAAATTAAATACTTTATCCAGTGGCTTGAATAAGAATTCAGTACACAAATGTAAATTTTTTTTATCGTTTCCTTTCATAAAAAAAAAAAAAAAAAAAAAAAAAAAAATTCAATAAATCAATTTCTTCCTACTAAACCCATTTCATATATTAAGGAAAATAATAAATAATGAGAGCTTTCTTTGAAAACATTATTTTAAGAAATAATATTTAATAGGTATAAAAATTATGGTAACCCAAAATGCTAGGTGTAAGATGTTGGGAATAAGCGATAAGGGAACTACGACTGCAGACTAAGCGAAAGCAACGATGTAGATAAATTCATGATTAATTGATTATTTATAATTTTTTTCTTTTATAGCCATTCACTCTTCAAAAACTACAAGCATCATTTCCCCTCTTGCGATAGTTCCATTTGCGTAAATTTGTCTACAGAATACAAATTACAAAGTATTATTAAAATTACGAGGAATTTCAAAGAGTAAAACGCTACTAAAAAAAAATTTGTACTTCCCTCGAAGCAATGATTCCTCTACTTATTTTAAAATAAAGTCCTATAAGAAGTGAATATGAAAACTCAAAGGCTCCAAAATTATAACGAGCTCGAGGGAACCAGAAAAATTCAAATTTCATAAATATGGACTTATAAGGTTGCTAGGATAGACCTATTCAAAAACTGATAATATCAACAGTTATTTTTGAAGAGGGCATAGGAAGATTTTAGTTTCAAGAATTTTCCTATTCATGGAGTTTTAAATACATTATCGAACAAAACTCTGCAATGAATTCCCGAAATGAGGTTCAATAATAAATTTCTGCAAGCAACCATATGGAAATCTTTATAAAGAATTATTAGAACAAATTCAACAACAAATACTCTCGCAAAATTTTTAAAAGAATGCATTATTGAACAGTTGAGTTCAAAATATTTCGGACTTACCATCTAAAGAACGTGATTCAAGATTTTATAGCAATAAATGGCGCATGGAAGCTTGATTATGCAACATCCTATACATATAGAAGGACCTCAACGTTTATATTAAGGGCTTGGAATTTCTCAGGATGCTTCGCAAATTTAACGATTAACGATTCAATAATTTTTAAAAATTATTTTATAAATTCTGGATCATTGTTTTTTCAAAAGAACTCTTTTATTACCCTATTTAGTACATACTTAATAGTTGACAGTGATACTTCCACCGGTAATCATAATAAAGCTCGCAATAAAGGTTTCAAAACGAATAATTATGGTACATCGACACTGAAATCTGAACTCTAGTCAACAAGTATACCCATTACCTACAATATCACTTATTCTCTCGTAAGTACGAGTAAATCAATCAATATTTCCATTCACACTTCAAATATTTCATCATAGCACCATGCCATTTCGAAACGCAACAAAACCTATCAACTATATAAAAGCGACGAGCAAAATAGATACTCGTCGAGAAAATTAATTATAAAATAGCTTTTCAAATACCTGGCGTAATTGGTCACCGCATGCTCTGCCAAAGAAGACATAGGTATGACATGTTTGTCTTATTTTTGCCGAGATTTATCATTTAACACATTTAAATTTGTTTTGCGTTGATGTAATTTCATTACAATTAGAGCGTAGCCGACCGGTGTTACCGAACATGCACCGAGGAAGTTTGTCAAATGGTTGGATGACATTGGCCATTTTTTTAATGGATCGCGTGTGAATCTTCAACAGCATATATGACCTATAAAAAATAATAAGAAAATTAGCCTCACCATCAACGTATTATTTGACAAAATAACTAATACAGGGCATCGATCATGCGACAGTTATAGACTAAATAATCATAATTTGCTACGTATAGAATGAAATTTCACTGCGCTGTATTCGTCAAGTTCGAAGCTAATGTTTCACGTGTGCAAATTAATATATGCTAGGGTATCCTATTTTATTCGATTACGAGGGCATTATCTCAACTTCTACAAACATATTATTGCAATCTTTGAATTATAAAAAGTGTTAGAATGGAATAACTCTTTTTAGGAATGGCTATAAATAAGAATTTCAGTACCTACTCATTTACTAATTAATATTTTCACGTTTATACTTTTATGTCTTTTATACACTCCCAATTATCTTCTCTTTAGTCGCCCTGTTTCAAATATAGCTGATGATATTTTCACAAGACTGATATGTTCAACTCTCCTATCAGCACTTATACTAACCACAATCAATCTTCATTCAGTTTCAATTTAGTCAGGTCGGATGGTTAGGGATTTAAGATTTTCGACCATAGTTCAAAATTCAGTTTGATCCAAAAGCCAACTGAAATGTTTTAATCAAGTTCCAACTGATAAGAGAGTAAATAAACAAGAAAAAAACTTATAAGAATTTAATAGAAATAATAACGAACAAATTTTTTTCAAATACCTCAAATATAAAATTGAGTGTATTTTGAATAAAATTACTAACGTTGTATCATCCATAATTATATGAAAAATAATAAAAAAAAATAAGAAAATTTAGACCCTTTAAAATTCTGAAAAAATGGAGGCAAAAAATTTTTAAGTTTTCAGAAGACTACGCGCAACTTTTGAAGTTTAAAAAATTCTAAATCTTTCAAAAACCAATATTTTGGCTTTTTTGATTATTCTGATCGATTGTACCAAATACCGCTCTCCAAGACACCTATACTTTCCTAATCCAGACCCACCATACATCCATCAGAACAAGCCCAATCAAATAACAAAGCTCCTAAAATTTCTACACTCCACATCCCTATACAACCTCATCTAATCCTAAACCATGTAAATTAATAAAAAAAAAAAAAAAAAAAACCGCCTCTAGCCTAGAGCTGTACATGGCGTAATTTGATTAAAAAAAAAAAAAAAAAAAAAAAAAAAACTTTACGTTACTTCCATTTTGGAGGGTTTTAAATTTCAATTTGGAGGCTAAAATTTGCCTCAAGCCTTTTCAAGGCCATTTTATAATCACTAAACACACCCTACACTTTTTAAAAAAAGCTCAAATTCGGCTCACTCTAGTGCAAAAAGGAGCCAGTGGGAATCAATGTGATGAATGAAGTAGCCTTTGACAGTATATTTTCAACCACTCTAAACGCACGCCGGACTTACATTAGCTTCATTTCGTAGAAAATCATTTCTACAAAGTAGAACCTCGCACATTTCCAACAACAAAACGATCAGATACTTAGAAATAATTCAATTTCAAACAGACACCGAACTGTTAGCTGAGAATACGCGTACGACTTAGCTTTCAAGTTTTCAAATAGCGAGCGCATTCCGAGTTGGAGTTTTTGTTTAACCTTTCTAGCTGTAAAGACTGATTTGAGAAAACTTCGCAAACTTAGCGGTAACGTAGCAATAACTAATTGTCGATGTTTTCGTAACTTCACAAATTACAACTTATCCGCAAAACAGACGCGTCAAGTGCTGTTCAATGGGGGAAAAATCTCGATTAAATTAAAATTCGTTGATAATGGAGGTTGTTGAAAATGAGAATCGATTAATTCACTGTGCAGCACTTTACTAACGCCTTACCCAGCACCAGGTTACTTGAAACAGGGGTAAAGTTTTTAATTCTCTTACGAAGAATGGTCTAACGGCGAAGTGCATTTAATTAATTAAATTCAAATCTATCGAGATTCTTTCCTTGGATGCGATTCAAGTAGAATACCGAAAAGACTATATTAGAATGACCACTAAAATCGCGTTTCTTTTCTATTCTTGTCTGTGATTGATTTCGATAAAATTTTCATCGGCGCGAATTCTAATTTTATCGTAAAACAATAAAGTATACGAATGTATCGAAATGTTGCCAAAATATAAAAATCACTTCGATCCTAATAGTCAATTAATTATATAGCGAAGAAGTACTTATGTTTATTTTCTTTATTGTAGATGTAAAGCAGAAGAAGCTAAGGAAGTCGTCATACAAACCGCCCTTGGCAGATCATCGCTTTAAAATGCCACTAAATACGTCTAAACTAGAATATACTTTCAATCATCAACATGAAAAAACTGGCTCACATATCGAAATTCGAAAAACACCACAACAACGTTTTTCAATTCTGTGATTCTGTTTCTCGTATCTTAAAAATGTCTATGTTATTTTTTATTATACGATTTTCTTTTGTACATTGGGACTGACGTTTATGCGATAAATATTGAGTACCTATGAGAACTTTCAATGCCAAAATTATTAATAAGTAAGTTTATCCTGTAAGCGAAGTAAAGAGAGCATTTTATGTATTTTATTTTCGTTTTTTTTTTTTTTTTTTTTTTTGGTTATTACGCTATTTTTTACTATTTTTTTCCTTATTTTTTTGGCAAAATGTATAGTACCTTTACCTATTTACTTACCTATATTTATTAGTTTATACGTTAACTTTTTTACGTTTCGCTATTGCTGATACGATTTACAAAGGGGTTACGAATTTACGTGATACCGAAAGCGTATAAATTTTTCTCATTTTCCTGCGAGTGCCATTTCCACCTATAATGGGTGCTAACGTAATATAAAAAACGGACGCCGCGTCGTTACCCAAAAGTCAAATTCATCATGAAAGGGATAAAAATTAGAAATAAAATCCCGACGGTTTCTTTATTCCACATTATAAAGGTTCGCTATATTTTTCTTTCGCCAGGCTATTTAATAAAAGAAAGTACAACTCTGTAAGATGTTATAATTCGCAACGCTCTATATAGTCAGCGGAATAAGTAGGTACATATTTGGATAAAAGTTTCGGCGAATTTGAAAAAAAAAGCACCAACAGGATGTAAGTGGGAGGAAAACATGAGAAGAGAAGCTTTTACTTGAAATTACTGCGAGTTTCCAAGAATCTAATGAAAACGCTGGCTGCTTGCGACTACCAGCGTTTGAAAAATTTAATATATATTTCCCAAAGGACCAAAACGGACTAAACATTTTTTAAATTATTTTTTACCCGACTATTCATTATAACTTATTCGCGTTTATTATATTATTTGAAAATACTATTAAAATTCGCCTTTGTAGCCAATGTCCAAGAATTTTCCGCTCGCCTAAGAGACCAATAAGAGTATCTTTATTATCGGAGAAAATTTCCAAGTAGCAAGCGAGAAAACGTGAAAAAGTTAACAGAATTTTTTCTATTAGGACGATATTTTTTAACGGTAAATTATCGTATGTTATTTTTTGTTCCTACCTTAATAAGTATACCTACACCTACATGCTAACACACGTGATGATAATTTGAAAACCGACCGAAAATATCGTCCATTTATTTTTGCGTTATTAGTAAGATGTGAATATTAATTTTTTTATTGTTTGTAAAAATGTCATTCTATTTTCCGATAAAACAAACCGAATTAAAACCGGTTAATGACTGATGCGCGTATCTGTACTGTTTTTGAACGCGGTTTCTGCTTTCACATGGTACTTTCTTTTCGTATAATTAACATACCTTACATAACTCTCGATTAATTTCCGCGTATGCGAAATATAACGGTCGATAATTCATCGAAGTGTCTGCATAGGATTATAATCTGGTAAAATATTTTAACTTGTATATATTCAATGGTCTCGACTGGAATATTTAGGTGATAAAATTTTAACACTTATCATACCCCATAGATATACTTAGGATGAATTTTGTACATATATGCGCATTTTATAACTGTAGTAATTTATTACCTATTGTGTATATTTTGTCCAATAAATGTTACACTCATCGTTTCCAGTTCTTTGTATTTTTTTTTTCTCGATAGTTGGTTTATAATTTAAGACTTGACAACGCAGATAGTCATCGAAGAAGTTTATCAACATTTTAATAACGAACTCGTTTTCTTTTTACCTGGAAACATTGTATATTCATCGTAACTAAGCAGAAAAAAATTTACCAACACGAAAGCGTGTAAAATGTGGATATTATATCATATATGTATTGTAATCATCTCGTTTATTTTGCTTAAATATACATGAAATCATCACTCATCAAAACGGTTAAGATATTGAAGAGTTACCATTGTCTTTTAAAGAAAATTGAAATTTGTTAGGCGTGAAATTATAATTATATTCATAATATTTAAATCGAATAAACATAATTTTCTTTCTTACTCTGAGACAATGCTGGGTCGCATACAATGAAATGCGAACAAAATCATACACGCAGGTAGTGCTAAGTACATACTTACTACCTACAGTAAGAATAGTTTTCACAGAATGTTATCGCGGACGTAATTGCCAATCAACATTTTTTTCTCTAAAACATACTTACGAATTTTCTCTGAACCCAGCAGTCATAATTATAATTAAACCCTGCAGGAATTTACATCTCCGAAATCTTTTTTTTCCTTACGAATAAAGCACAGTGATAAAATAATATACCTATACATGAAATTTCTGATAAAAATGATCCTTACTAATGCTTAAAAATAATTGTATTCAAAACGAGT